>LWCA01000035.1:0-70012 GCA_001642005.1 Intoshia linei | reverse complement strand
TTTAAAAATTATTAAAGTTTATTATAATAAACTTAAATTTTTAGTACGTTTTTAGTACGTTTTTATCAGTGCTGCTTAAAACGTATTTTTACAAAAAAACGTACTTCTGGCAGCTTTACTTTAATATCAATTGAGAATGATATTTTGAATGATATCAGTTTTGATAATATCATCTGATTTCTCTTAGAAAAAAGTGAGAAAACAGCATTCGTGAAGAATTGTCAAGAATTTTTTGTGACTGCATGGTGCATATTTTCAAATGAAAAAGTAAACTTTGTTCATTAATTAAGTAAGTTTTTGTAAAAAAAATAAAAGTTACTAAAAACCTACATAATATCTTTTAATGCTTTTATTAATACTCAGTGAAATAAGACTTTAACCAGTCTAAGTCTCCAATCAACCGTATGCCCTATCTTCTAGAAAGAGGCCCTAATTTTTTTATCATTTAGCTGCACATAGTTTTTTTCTTCGCTCAAAACTTTAAAGGGTTTCCAGCCCTTTGCTTAGCCCAGAGCCATGAAGTGGGGTAAGTTAA
The DNA here is from genome assembly GCA_001642005.1 of Intoshia linei. Classification (NCBI taxonomy): domain Eukaryota; kingdom Metazoa; phylum Orthonectida; family Rhopaluridae; genus Intoshia; species Intoshia linei. The sequence continues at coordinate 69,477 of LWCA01000035.1, read as the reverse complement.
GACGGCTCTGATATTAACTCTGAATTTTCAGATCGCCCTGGATATTATTTTGTTGAATATGCTAGAACCGTTTCTCTTCAGTTAAAATTGAAATGTCTCATGTGTAAATTTTCAAAAACGGGATGGTATAATTTTTTTGATAAAACGAGTGTTCCATGAGACGCAAAATGTTGCCGATTCCTGTTGTAAACTAAAGGGTAGCAAAAAATGAAAGGATGACATTTTTTGATAAAATTCATAAAGGAAATTGTGTGATATTCGGCGAGCCGATCACATATAAAATTCAAATTTAAAAAAAAAATTGGCATTATGAAATCATGATGTGATGAAATTTTACAAAAAGAGTTTAGAAACATTGTTAGCATATTTTATTAATACAAATCAAATTTGATCAAAATTTACTAAAAGTGGATGTCAAAATTACTGAAAGTGAATATGAAATCGTTAAAATCTAGAATTTTATTCATTTTGTCATTTAATTTGTTTTCAATATTTTAACGGTTTTAATTAAATGAATAAACTAAAATTCACGGGTAAATGCAATTTTTCGGCGAACTGGACCTGTCCGCGAACGTAAGGTTAATAAATTTCTAAAAATATTAAAGGGTCTCATTTGACAAATTGATTTATAAATAGATGGTGATTAATTAATGTTGAAGCCTTGTATTTTTAAGTAAAATTAAACTTACAATTAACAAAATTAATATTGGTATTATTGTTATTGATATGTTTGTAATTATTTTCCATTATAGTTTTATCACTTATATTGTTAATATTATAACTTGTTTTATTTGTGATTATTTCATCCGGTACGGAAGGAATATTATAATTTCTAGTAGTATTTGTAACGTACAGTGGATGCATTTTCTTTTCCATTTCTAAATATATTTTATTTACTGTTTATATTATTTATTTAATATTAATTTAATGGAAATTTGACCTTTCATGTTTAATAATATAAAACTCTGGAGAAAATGATAATGTACTTAACGAGTCAATTGGGAAGAGTAATCCTTCATATGAGCAAAAAGAAATAAACATTACATCAATATTAACAATTAATATATTAACGACGCATTAATCACGCGACTTAGAAAAGCAATTGATAGACTCTATAGGACACTAGATAAAAAGAAGAGCGATTCTTTGATTAATTGTTTCAAATGGTATCCAACATTGAAAAAATAAAAATTATCTTATATAAAACGTACATTATTGTTCATTATGTTTGGATTTATAATTTGAGACTATGCATTAGATATTCCAGATGTTTTACACAGATAATCTCAAGTAACAATTAATTTATAAAAATAAAGATTTTGATTAACTAGAATTGAATGATAACCAATTTGTCAAAAAATAAGTTGAAATTTGATTCTTAATCTGATTTAACATGATTAAACTAACGTAAAATTGCACGAGTTTATTTTAACAAATTATGATTAAGCAAACAATTTCACTTTGAAATGACAAACCGTGACGATAAATTGTTCATTACAGCGTAAATTCATACAAAAACTTGCACCTTGTTTAAATATGCCTTTTAATAATAGAATTTCCGCTAATATACTGTTACATTTTAATAATTTTTTTCAAAAAATGACTTGACGTGAAAAAATTTTAAAATTAGTAAATTCCATTATGGTATTCGATTAGAATATATTTTTTAGAGAAATATATTGCTCCTTAAGTACATTTATGAATATTTAAAATTTAAATCACTGTCAAACATAAAAATTAGATATATTGGAATTTGCATTTAACTTAATTAATGAATTTTATAATTATAGTTATTAAAATTACCCAATTCAATAATCATTTCAATAGTAGATTAACTTTATAAAAAATTTTAAAAATTATGTGTTACATTTTTCAAATTTCACAGTCAAATTAATATTTTTATTTAGATTGGAAAAACCATAAATCAAGTAAAATTTTACAAACAACTACTTTCATCTCCGTTTAAAACACAATATAAACGTCTATATCTAATACATGACCAATTTTATTTTAGTAAACTTTTGTAACAGTTTATTTATGTCTGACATTCAATCGTTCTTTAAAATTAATTTTATTACGTTTTATATAAATTTATGCTATTTTTCAAATTTATTACTGAAAAGGTTAATTCAATAAAAGTCCGTTTATAATATTAAAAATATGACACAAAGCAAATTAATATTTTATGTACATAAAAATTTCATTTTTAACTTAAAATTTACGAGTTACTTTATGTGACTTGATACTGAAATAAAAAGCAAGATAAATCAAATCAATGTAAATCTTGAAAAAATACAGATAAACAATAAAATGTTAAATTTATATATTTGAAAATGTATTATAATATAATTATCTTTAAAAATTGATAAATGTGATGTGGAAATTTTCAAATTCTACTTTTGCATTGGTGTAAAAAAAGTTTAAATTGGTTTATTAAATTTTACGCACATGGGAGTTTATGAATGTTAATTTATATTATAAACCACGGATCGCGAATCAATGGGTCAGTAAAAATTTGTAATTATTAGTATTTTTCATAATCGCTGTTATATTTTTTAACTTGAGATTAAATTGCTTAAAATTCAATATTACAAAACGAAGAATCATAAAAATCAGGAAATATGGTATATGGAAATATAATGTGGTAGCTTACATTAAAGCTTTCAAAAAGTGGTTCTCGAGGATGAATGAATTGCTACCTTGGGTGCAATTTTTCGGAAATGTTTCATAAAATTCCATTTTAAATATGTTGTACACATTCTTCGGGCGGGTAGAAAATTGTACCAACCGGTGGTAGAGAATCGTTGAATATCACCATCAACCGTGTATAAATTTTAAGTTTAGGTTGTGATTTTGTAGCTAAAAAATCGTCTGGGTGTTATGTACAATAGGGTCATGACAAAATTGAAATGATTGGACCAATGTTCCTTCTAAGGTTTTCAGGTACACTATAAAAAATTAAGAAATGTGAGTTTATAAATTCCAACTAAGATACCTCCATGATATTTAAAGGCAATACTGAAAAATATTCGACTGTAAAGGAAATTTTTTATCACTCTCTAAATTTTGGTCAATTTTTTTTCTCGATTTGAAAAAAATTTTAAATAAATGGATAACTTTAAAGGAATTAGGAAAGATAAATTATCAAATACCAGAAAGGTTATATCTCTCATTAAATTTTTTTACAAAATTTAAAATAATTTTAAATTTCTGCTAAAAACCGTAGGTCTTTGAATTAAAGATTTAAAGGAAAAACCTAAAAATAAAAAAAATCAGCTGAATTAAAAAAATCAAAAATTTTAATTTTTTAACAAAGGCCATTTTATTGGTTAAAATTATTTGCAAAAAATGTTTTATTGAAGAAAAAATACGAAAAATTAAACAAACCCCCAAAAATAGGAATCACTGATATATGATAAGAGTATTTAAATATAATTCTTTTGGAATGAATTGTAATCACAGTTACATGTTGTAGATCTTATAATAAAAATTATTCGATTTTTAAAATTTCTCAAGCTTTCAAGCTCAAGCTCAAGCTCAAGCTCTATTAAGCTTTTATCCTAAAAAAATTTTTTTTTGTTATCTTTTTTTAAATAGATATTTTAATCACTTATCTTTAATGATTTAATATTCATTATAGTTACATGAATGTAATACGTATGTAATATATAAAGAAATTATAATATCAATTAGAAAATAATCTAATTTTGAAAATAAATAACCCAAAATGGGTGATATGACCCGGTTGACACAGGTTGAGAACCCATTAATGTATTAACTCTACATTAAGGTGGTATGACTCTTGTCTAAGCTTGCAAGCAATCAGTGCAGACTTGAACATTTATAATGCTTCCATGATATGACTTTTATAAATTATATTTATAAATGAGATTCATATAAATGTATTACGTAAATTAGTAAAATATAAAAAATGTTATAATTCAACTAATATTAAATTTTAAATAGAATATTTTAATTACCTGATTTTTTATTTTGATTTGATTAAACTTGTAAATTGTTATTAATTGAGTATTGATGAGTAGAAATATTTTTATTTTTGAATAAATTGACAGTAAAATTAAATGCTTCAAATTCCAATAAATATAAATGATTTTTTAAAATTAATTAAGATGACAATCATATCCATCAATATAATAATCATAGTGCAATTATTGATAAGAATCAAATTTGTATATAAAATAAAAGAAAAAGTTTCATAAATCCTAAATTAGCCAATGCAATGTCAGAAATTTTGATTTCATATATTTCATTAATCATACATTGGAATTTTAGTCATTTATTCAATATTCTACATAATTTGGTAACGCCCATGTTTAATTGATATTTAAGTCATTTCATTTAAATCATTTAATAAAATTTCCCATTGTCAAATAATTTAATACATATTGTGCCTTTGTCAACATTTAGTATAAATAAATATTCAGTAACATTTTAAAATTTTTAAATTGTGATTTTATATTTACTTTAGTAAAACTTTACTCTTTATTATAATTTTTTCATTTTTGCTTTTCATATTACTCAAAACACTAATATAGAAAATTCATTACAGTTAGCAAGTAGTTATACCATTTCATTTTATCAAGTTTTTTTACAATTGTTAATACTAAAAAAAAAATTTTTTCTTTTTTTAGCTCGAACCTTCAAAATAATTTTATGGTTCATTAAAGATGCAGAATACTATACTATTTGAAAAATCTGTTTGAAAATAATGTAAAAGTACTCGCGCCACACACTTTGACGAATACTATATTAGTGTATCTTTTAAATCTGACATATTTCATTTATATATGATAATAGCGGTTTCATTCTAATGAAAATATGAAATATAATTGAGATTAATAGATAAAAATTAAAATATAACCTAAGGGTATATAAAATGTCTTATACGTACTACATCTGATTAACCAAGTAGGCTAATTTTAAATTTTGAGTAGAGTATATATCAGTACATTATGTTGTATAATTCAGTATTCATGAAACTTTTTTGTCTTTAGGCAAATTGAAAATAATAGAAAATTGAAACAGGATATTTTCAAAAAATAAAAATAATTTATAGTTTAGTGAATAAAAAAATTTAATCCATTTATTATACATCATCAGATTTATTTGTAAATCCATCAAAATTGTCATCTTCTACATCTGAATCAAAACATTGAGCTAAAGCAGGATCTAGAGCGGGTGAAATATTCTCAAAATTATTCAATGTTTCGTCTTCTTTATTGCTAACAGCAACTACTTGCAAAATCCTCATATAAGGCGCATTCCTATTTTTTCATGTAAAAGAATGCGCCTTATATTACGAAAAATACGGTGGTAGCATATAATTTATAACAGAGAATGGCTCATAGTATAAATTTGTATTTATTTATTCATTGATTAAAATTATTATTATTACAAGTTGTAATTTACAACTAGTAATGTACTTGTAATAATAATAATTTTTGTTTTTATATATTTAAAACATGTTTATATTGTATCGTTGTAATTTTCGATATAGATATGACGTCATATAACAAATACAATTATTATTACTTTTGCAAACTTTACAGCGTAGAAGTCGGCAATATACGACACCTGTAGATGATTTTATTGATTCTACTGACACAATCAAAATTAAAATTGAAAAAAACATATTAGTACAATATTTATATAATTTTTTTCGAGAAATGATTGAAACATTAAAATACCCGCGAAATAAGTTTACCGATATTTTCATCATGTGCTGAAAATTTAGTACTGATGCATATACCGATTCCACAGTTGAAATAGAGTAAAGTGTATAGTGTTATAGATAAATATTAAATTAAAAATAGAAATATACACCATTAGAAAGATAAAGTTTAACTGGATTTGATGAATTGATTATATTTCATAATGTTACTAATCCAAATTTCGATAAAATAATGGATTGAGAAGCTTTATAGCTTACTTTTCGACAAAACAGTAATTATTCGATATATAATTATAATATGTAATTATTAAATTATCTTGAGAAAGTTATCAATGATAAGTATAATTGTTGCTAAAATATGATAAAATCAGATTAGAGCCTAATTCCGTTGTCAGGAAGCCAATATAATAGATAATATTAAAATGTACATGTGTAGAAATATATTTTTTTTAATTTGAGAGTGTTTTCAAATATTGAATGATAACATGGCTGCCGTTTAACGCGTCATTTTAAAAAAATTCGAAAATGGGTTATTATTAGTGATGCGACGATTCCACCGAATCGGAATAGGTATCGTTGAAAATTTAGGAATCGTCGCATCACCATACCGTGGAGTGAGGGCTAGGTCTATATGATCCGGTCCTACAATCATGAGGAGCCTCGTATTTTAATTTATTAATAGGTAATGTTGGAATAATTTTATAGAGACCCTACAATTTCCATCTTTCCCGGCCTACTGCTGACTCTCCACGGTCCTGTGTATAACTAGTCATTATGTTAAATGGTTGTTGATGATGAAAAAAGTAAAATATCCCAAATCTAATGAAAATTTAATCAACTAAATTTTAGCATAAAATACCAATTTTTGCTTTTTTGATGATTTTAAAAAAATTTTTATTTAATTTCAACACGCAATATTATAAATTATACACGCAACATTAAGAAATTGCGTATTCCCAGTTTTATTGTGATGTATTTTTCAATACGTATAATAAGTCTATATTTGTATACCTAATTTTGTGTAATTTTGTATAATTTTATATAAAATTTAACCAAATGAATAAACATTACATTAGAATTTTTTAAAAAATACCCGATTAACATAAAAGCCTTGTAAACTAGTCAATGAAATAAAAATTAGCCAAAATTCTATTTGAATGTTCTCTGTATCAGTAGATGAATGTACCTAATTTTTATAGCATACTGTGTATCAAAAATAATTATAAATTAATATTTATATTTGTTAATAATATACCATTATTATTTTAATATAAATTTGAATAAAAAAATAACTTGTGATCCAGAAAAAGAATAGACATTTAATTTAATATTAATAAAATAAAGATAAAAACTGTAATAATATTACCTGTTGCATATTTATAGCGCCAAATTATCCATGCAATTTATTTTAAATAAACAAAAGTTTAACGTATATATTGATAGTTAAAATTTAACAAATTAACTTATACAAAATTTATGGCAGAAAAGGTAAATAATATCAATGAAAACTGCAAAGGTTTAATAATCAAACTAAATTAAACATTAAAAAAAATTAGATGAAAAAAATTTAAGATTGGATATGGAAATTGAAAAACTAAGAAAAGAAGGTTACGAAGAAAAAGACGTTGAAATTTATAAAGCAAAATTGCATACATACAATGAAATGAAAGATACGGCTGATTCGATTGTGAGCCACTTGGCAAACTTAAAAAAATGTACCATAAAAAGTTTATACGATAAATATGATATAAATGATGAATAAATGTATTTTTTGGCTGAAAATTAAAAAGTCATTTCAATTTTTAAATTTAACTGTTAGACAAAAATATGTGTCAATTTTATGTTTGAATACATTTTATTTTTTATATTGTTTATTCTGTCATTGCATTACTCTAATCTGAAAATTTTTTGTTTAAATGCCAATAACAATTATTTTACTCAAATTAGTTCCATGACCAATGACTTTATATGAGCAATTATATAAATTTTGGAACATGAAATTTAATAATAAAATTAGATGTATTTGTTATTTTTTGCTAATTTTAAATGTCAGATTAAAACTATTGTTTAATTTACTGTTCTAGCGGAAACAATTTGTGTGGTATACTGTTATTTTATGCCCTGTAGTGTATTGACAGAATTGTTATAAAAACTTTTACGTCATACACGCGTCATAATTGGTTTGATTTTGAAAAATTTTTTCCTTATATTATATTAGGCACACGTAAGGATTAATATGAATAATTTAAAAGTGTACACTAATTATTTGTTTCAAAATATCAAATAACTGCATTCCTTTTTGTAAACCTTAATCTGTACATATTATTTTAAGATGTGTGTTATTAGTATAATCCTGATAATTGGCACGTAGAAAGCATTAATACGGCTGTTTCAGTTAAAGCTTATGTATCTATTTCACGTTTTAGTCATTCGTAACCTCACACATTTAGTGATAATACCTATTTACTCTTAATAGTCTTGCTTCGTTTGTAATATGACAGAGAATCATTTACTGGAATCATTTAAGTTAATTTGTTACATTTCATTCATTCGCAAGATTTATAATTTTTTTACAATTAATAAAAATGAACATTATGAATTATTTCTGTTTCATATTCTCTATATTTATTGTGTCACTATATGCAGAGGAGGGTATTTGATTAGATTTATAATTCACATTTTAAAATTAGATATTTTGAATTGTGACTTTAGCGATTTGTTTTCATGTCGCGCTAAAACCGAATATTATCACCCCTCAGAAGGAAAAGAAATCGATGGCAGGACCGACTATGCATTTACTGTATTAACGGACTCGATGTAAATAGTCATAAAAAATTTTCATATTTATTTAGAATGGAATTCATCTACGGATATGTAGATTCTGAAATTTGTGTTAGTTTTGATTATTTTACAGGCGATGAAAGAAACACTTTGATCCTTTCAAACTATGTCAAGGGTGAAAGATTAGTACAAAGATGGTCTTCAACCAACGATACCCCCAATAAATGGAAACCAGCGCAAGTTACAATTTCTTTTAGACAAAAGGAAGATTGGGTAACAATTTACTAAACAACATACATATATCAAAATTTAAATAAATCAATAGTAAACATTTGCCCATCACTCATTTATATTAATTTTTATTGTTTATTATACTGAAAGTTTCATTCGTCTAGTAAGGTGTAAAATTTTAGTATAAAAAAATATTTAAAATGCATCAGTTGTGATACAGAGCCCAGTTTGTTTTCAATATCCAATCTCAATATTTAAATTTTGAGTAAAATTTATTGCACTTGATTTACTAAATATTTATTTTAACTTAATTTAATTATAGATTCAATTTGCTGGTTATGCTCCAGTAGGTAGTGATGTTTCAATTGCAATTTCCAGATTGAAAATATCTAGAGGAAGCTGTGGTACGTATTTAATCATTCCTTATTTTTAATCTACTATTTTAGAGGGTAAGAGATTAAAAGAATTTAGAGGTAATTTTTAACTTTTACAACCTATTGACTATTTTACTAAATTAACGTGATTTTAGAAAAATTTTTTGTAAAATAGGGCGATTTTTTTTTACTATAACAGAGTAACACTAAAAAAGATTATCTGCCGTTTTGTTAATCAATTAATTAGTTAAGTTACTAATTATAATTGAGGAAACAAAAAAAATTTCATCTAATTCACTGATGTTTTATCTTATCCGGTAGTGTGTCAAAAATTTTGGTGGCCACTGATTTGTCAGTATATAACTAATATTTTTAAAATCAATTGTTTGGACCGTGAAGGTATACGAATTTGAAATTGAAATTTATTATAATTTTGATGAATTTTAAAATCTTTATCAAATTGTGTATTTTTTATAATTATAGGACTCGTTTGATTTTTAAAAAAAGGATATTTGGGGTTTTTGATCTTTAAGTACTTAATTTCGGAAAATGAAATTTTCAATAAAACTTCACTCTCGAAAAACTGTAATAGAAATATGAAATTTTTAAAACTCGACTTTAATTAATTATTAAAATAAACTGGAACAGACATATATGTTGACCGATAAAATATAAATTTAAATTAATTGATTTTTAGGCAATGCTACTAACGAAAATATTCCCAAAGAGGAAAACGATCATGATGATGTGTTGGCTCGTCATGCATATTCCGTTGACACTCATGAAATTGTGGCTGATGAATTTATTCCTGACACTCATGTACTTCCACATAGTTACAGAAGACATACGGACCACCATGATTTTGAACATAATGGGCATCACGGACACAATGGTCATCACGGACATCTTGGGCATCACGGACACAATGTCCACCACGGACATAATGGTCATCACAGACATATTGGCCACCACGGACATAATGGTCATCACGGACATAATGGTCATCACGGACATATTGGCCACCACGGACATAATGGTCATCACGGACATATTGGCCACCACGGACACAATGGCCACCACGGACATAATGGTCATCACGGACATAATGGCCACCACGGACACAATGGTCATCACGGACTTGTTGCCCATCATGGTCACCATGGACACCATGGCCATCACGATAATGTTTATCTCGGTGAACTCGAGGGAGTTTCGTACCCTCCTTCATCTACGCACAGTGATTCTCAATCTCAAGAGATGGACCACATTTCAGATCGCTTTGATGATTATTCAAAAGACAGCACGTTTCATGATACACATTCTCAATATAATACTGATAGAAACAATTATGGTAAGCATCACCATGATCATGTACATTCTCACGTGGATAGACTTTACGACAATAAAGATTTCCACCACCATCATAATTTGCACAATGATCTATTACATAATCATCACGTTGACCATCACAATTACGACCATTTTTTACGACAGGACCATTTCATTAATAATTTATATCCAGAAGTATATACAAAGCACAATTATATTGATCACAGCCAAAAAGACTTACACGAGATGCATAAATATATACATACACCCATTTATCATAAGAAAAATTATTATGAATCTGATTATGAGAACATTAATCATGCCCCACGACATTTCTACGACGAAGAACATTTTGTAGAGTATCATCCTGGAGTACACCACGTAGATAATTTGGGAAACTACTACAACGACGCAATATTTGATCCACATGTCCCTCATGTCAACCTTGATCACCACGATCATTATGGATACGGAAATTTTTAGTGTTAAAATTATTTGCTTTAGTTTATTAAATTATTTACAACCGTAAAAAATCTTATATAAACCTCGAAAAAATGATCAATGTTAAACTGTTTTAAATGTTATTGACTGATATAAAACTGTATATAATAATAACTATTTATTTAACAAAATTATTAATTTCTCCAATTAATGAAACATTCCGATCGTTGTATTTTTTGGATACGTCTCTTTCAATCTAAAAAATAAAATGAAAATTATAATTTATAAGAGAACCAATTTTTTGATATTTATAGTTTCCGCGATGACTAGAGTCATTTCTTGTTTAGTTGTAATAATTTCTTGATTAAATTTGGATTCTTGGTTTCGTAATAATTCAATTTTTTTACGTATAGAAGAAATTTCTTCCTTTTTGCTTAATAATGAATTGTAAACATCTTGACTACACCTAAGTTTTAAAAGTTAAAAGTTTATCATTATATTCAATTTTGAAAAGTATAAAATTACTTTAAATTTGATCGAATTTCAATCATTCTTAAAAACACATCATCCTGTAAAATATCAAAAACATTTTTTACCAATACTGAAATATTTAAATTTTGACTGCTTTCTAATAACTCTTTCTTTATTTTCAATATTTGATCACAATCGTTTATCGTAAAAGATGGATTTTTAATTTTAAGGTACAAAAATGATTCAATAAAATTTTGAATCTAAATACCATTTCTAATAATGTTTAAATGTTAAAAAATACAAATTTCAGTTCAATTTTCAATTTATTTCGATTATCTAACATGTCCAGTACTGTCATATTTTTTCCTAAAGTTAATATCTTTATAATTTTTCAAAATAACCTTGTGTCATTTCCAAATCCTATAATATAAAAATTTAATTTTATATAATTTTAAAATTTCTACCTCCAATTCCAACGTTATTATCTATATTTATGTTATAAATATTACATAATATATACTTCAATATTTTCATCTTGATCATTTGTATTGTTTATATCCTCAAAATCTTGATTCGTTTTATCATTCTGATATGCTAGATTAGTTGTATTTTTGTTTTTTGTCAAATAATTGAGTAGTTTTACATTGTAAAGTAAATCAACAATATTAAATATTTTATCATAATTTTCACTAAAAATATTACTATATTATAATTTTAATTGAATATTACACAATATTCATGTAATTGTTAAAAGTATTAACAAAAACTTTTAATTGTTCAATTAAATCCATAATCAAGTTAAAATATTTAAAATTATCCAAACTGACATTATTTTCAATTTGATTAATAATATCTTTTTTCTAAAATTGTATGTAAAAGTTGTAGAAATAAATAAATTAAGTTTGATAGTAATACAACTGGCGTGGTCAAATTACAAATATTTTGACTTATATATGTTGGGTCCAAATTGATTCATGTAACCAATTTTAAAATAATAACATTTACAGATTCATTATTTGAAAAGTTATAGTCGATTGATAATTTCTCTATTTTTTCAGATATACTCGCATCTCGTAATGACAGCTTATTAATTTTATGAATAGTACTCTAATAAATTCAGTAAATGTATTTATATTCTCGAAAAAAAATTACAGTTTTATCTTGTTGCAATGTAGAAATAATAAGTTTCAACTCTGGAATCTTGTAATTTAAATTAGTCGTTAAATGATAAGAATATTCGGCTGCAATATAAACATTCAAATATAAGATATTCAGAAGGGATTAAAGACATACAATCGAAATAGTATATAAAAATTTAACATAATTGTCAATTTAATGGACAATTAACATTTCATAACGTGTTAATTATGCATATTTTATTTTAATTGTTGACTTAAAGTTTAATATATTTTACGATTTTTACCTAAATATACGTTATTTTTGACATACTCGTTGATACACCAATAAAAGTTCTAAAATGTCAAATATACATGATAAAAAAATGAATACTTTCATAGGTTTTTTAGTATATTGACCAAATACATTTTTTTCTTTGTAATGAGTCTCAAGTAAATTTTTATACAATTCCATGAAATCATTGTAGTTAACATCTAAAATGTTCATATTTAAGATTACACAAAACATTTGAATTTACTTGTATATTTTATAACAGAATTTTGACATTTAGATAAAGCTTCTTGAAGTGTTTTATCCTTTTTTATTTCTTCGAATATAATATTTTTTTCATTTTCGAGTTGTTTTATTTTTTTGTACCAATCGCATTGACAATGGTTTCGTTGTATCAACCAATCTTTAATATATTTATTATGTAAAATGTTAACAAATCAAACAAATAATTAAGAATTCGAAAAATGCATAATTTATAATATAAAACTTCATGATTTCGGATCGATGTAATTATTTTTAGTCAAAAAAAACGATGTCGTAAAAAATATTTCCAAAAATATTTTTTTTCATTATATTATATTTATGAGTCGATAAAATTTTTTTATTGAAATTATCGAAAAACAACTATTAAAAAGTAAATTGACAATCATTCAAAAAACACATACAGATTCACTATTCGCCAAAAATTTTTCATAATAAATCAATCAAATTTTTCCATGCCTTGTTCCAAAAATTAAATTCAAAAAAAATTGATAAAAATTAGGATTTGACAATTATGAAAAAAATCAAACCCCTAAATAAAAAATCCATTTTTACCAACCCTTAAGGCAAATATCATCTTTTTCCAATATTTTTTTGAAAACCACGATTTTACCAACTCTTATGACAAAAAAGTTTTAATAAAAGATTTAATGGTATATACTAATTTGGTTGCAGAATCCTAGAAACTTGGTTCTACTATTCGCTAAAACTTTCGAATTACCGATTTTGGTGAATAGTGGAGGTTTAAAATTATTATTGTTATATTATCACTATGCGTGTGCTTACATTTTTATATTTTACAACTACTGCATATGAAGTATATAACACGCATAGTGTTATTATTATTATGCTGTATTATTAAGATCTTTTAATAATTTTCGGGATAAAAATGAGGTCCTCACCTTTATATATTTAAATTTCATATAAAAAATTTTGAAGTCATCAATAAAACGGAGTTTGTGGTACGGTAAGTGACACGAATCTGATATACTGACAACTATTTTACAAGTTTAACACTAAATAATATGGAATTATGCAGAACAATTATTTTATTGTATTTACCCATCAATTTATTGCAATGAATGTGAATGGGTACACGTTTTTCGTCCATAGATGTACTGTATTGCGATTATGTGACTTTATATATACTTTTTACATTTATTAACTTTATTTAATCATGAAAAAGTTTACGTTTCTTAAACTATACTTATCCTACTAACTGACAACTTCAATATAATTTTATTACAAGATATAATTGTACATTGTAAAATATACAACAAAGTATATTCAGTGCAAAGGTGTCCCGTCAAGCTCGAGGCTATTCGAAAATTACAAATTTAAAAATTGGCCAATAAAAAATTTTTCACAAACGATGTGTAGTGTCATACACCCTAGTCACTTCTCAAAGTATTTTAAATTGAATTTTAATTTTAAAGGATTTAGCATTTTAAATTTAGTACACAATAGTTATGATATTTAAGCATGTAATTTTTTTAAATGCTCAATTTGGTAAAATGATGCCTCCATTTTACGATAATTTCGACAACGGATAAGAAGACTGTCGGAGTATGGTCGGTTCGGATCTGCTAAACTGTATCCGTTTTATATGAGACAGAATCGAAATTACCATGATCGAAAGAGCCCTCCCCTTTTGCTAAAATAAACTAAATTTGCATTGTACTGGATGTAAAAAGTTTCATTTTTCTGTCTATAAGCATTTTAAAAAATTATAATTTCAAATTTTAAAAGGCCATAAATTCTAAGACATTTTTTTCCTGTCATTCATTTTCATGAATTTATTGACAATTTGTCAAAATAAAATTATATGATAGGTGACCATCACGGTTGTATTTCAAGAATAAAATTTCAATCAACTTATTTTTTTTGTAAGAAAATGTACAAAATATCATTTAACATATATCGCAAGGTTCTCAAATTAAGAATATGATTCGAAATTATGTTAAAAATGAAGTTATTTACAAATTGATATTATTTTCTTATACTTTACATTAAAGTTGTATTAAATTGCATTAAATACCAGTGGTTCCCGATTGGGCCCGTGAGATTTAAATAAAATATAAAAAAAATTTATCAAATAATAATTATATATTAAATTATATTAACATGTAAATACTGTATTTTTTGGAGTATAAGGCGAATTTTATTTTATTTTTAACAGAAGAGTTTCTATTAAAAATTAAGAATCAAATGGTACAATATATAGTTAGAAAATAATTCCCTTTGCAAAATCCTCATATAAGGCACATTCCTAATTTTTCATGTAAAAGGGTGCGCCTTATACTCCGAAAAATGCGGTAATAACAACGAAATAATTTTTTTTCAATTTATGGGTACGAACTGTGAAGTTTGTTGGGAACCGTTGATTTATATTTTAAAATGTCAAAGCAAGACTCTTAGATAGGTGGTTAGAGCTATATGACACTAATCATCCTTTTATAAATTTTTTTTAGGTGTCTATTTTTGATTTTCGGATGGCCTCGAGTTGGGTAGGTACGGCTCTGAACATATTTATTACATTCATGAAATACATGATAAGCAAGGTGTTGCCAGAACGTGCTGGTATTAGTACCATCATTTCTGGTTTTATTATCAGAAAAATTACAAAATTAGTTTATTTTTGTAAAATAGTTTATTATAGAGTTAACAAATGTTGGGATTATCTCAAAGCCTAGACGACCGCTAAATTATTATTTTAAAAATTCAACCATTAATAAAATTTAATAAAAAATACCATTTCAAACCCTTTATTTAAAAATTCCCTTTTTCCGAATATTTAGTTCTAAATATTAAAATAATAATTAAAGTATCATTGTATTCAAATTAGTCATTTATATCACATTTAAGTATTTTAAAAAATTAGCTAGTACCAGCCTTAATGATAAGTTATGTAAAATTAGAATTAAATTAAACTAAAGTCAAGCTATTAAAATTTTTAAATCTGTGAGCGATGGTTCAAAAAATGTTGAGAATCCCAATTATATATTTCTATCTTTTATTCTAATTTACATATACAGTAATTTTTGTATGTATGACATACATTGTATGTAGTAGAATACATATGTATGATATATACTTTACCAATATATTTTAGTAACATAGAAATAATAGTGATATTTATTTACTAAATAATAAGTTATGCGTGAACTTCAACTATAATCAATTGCTAGTAACTTATTGCAAAACCAATATCGATGTTATTTTTTTAAAATAATTATACATTATAATTGAAGTGAGATTTTTATAAATCAGGAAATGCTACAATACATGTATGCTTTACTTGTTCTATGTGACAGAAAAATAATTATAGATTAAATGTACAAATAGTATTAACTTCTTTATTTATATAGTATTATCTACAAAGCATACTTAATAGTAATAAACACAAATACTGCAATGGAAAAAATATTTTATATCTTTAAAAAATCATAAACTTAAAACTAACCATTTATAAGGTGTAAAATGTATGTTTTTGTAATAAAATCAATGAATTTTGAGAAAAAATAATCAAATTTAGTATTATAAATTTATTATTTTTGAAATAAAATTTGTAATACAAACTACATTTTTATTTTTACTTATCATTATTAATAATTCGAATGCATTATTATTATAAACAGTTAATTAATCTTTTCAAATTATTTTTTACACCAACATTGACAAAATTTGGATGATTTTTTGTATAAGACTTATACAACAACTAAATACTCTATGTATTTGTTTGTAAATACAAGCTAATTTTACATTTATTGTGACCCAATTAAATGCAAATTTTCTTTGATAAAAAAAAAAATTTTAAAGACTTATATATACAAAATTAATATTATTGGGAATGAATTGCTTAGTATCGGTATTATTGTAGTTACGTTAATCAATGAAAACATGAGATCAACAATTTGGGGTATGTTTTAATGTTAATTATTCTATTAAGGATAGTATAAGTTTCAATCAATACACTTCAACATAATACGTATCAACTTATCTTTTATACATACTATGACATTATGATTTATGTGAACCCATTTAATTCATTAATGTTCAAAACACCCACATATTAGTTTATTTATCAATAAGGATGTATATTATACATTAATGATTTACCTTTTAATTTATTTTGTTTTACCATCAAATCCGAATAATCAATCCTGATCTTTCAAAATATCAATAATCACATGAAAGGCATTCCAGAAAAGTGTGTTAATATTAATTTTAGTGTAGATATGAATAACTCAAATAATGTTGATATCAGAAATGAAAATACATTTGATCACCAGAATATGAAGAAAATTAAAAATGAAAAACAAAATAGTTTTGACTGTACTTCTTATAGAAATGATAATGAACGGTTTCCTCACAATTCTACTCTGTTTAATATCGAAAAAATTCAAAGCGTCAATCTCGCTCTATGTAAAAACGAAAACGAACGTCTTGTACATAAAATTGAAATATTAAACAAAAAATTAAATGAAAGTAATTTGGATCGGAGAAATCTTAATTGTCAAATAAGAAAAAATAATTATCAAATTGATTATTTGGAAGTAAAGGTCATCAAATTCAAAAAAATGTACGAAGGTTTATTAAAGATGAATAATAATGTAAAATCCCCTGTTCATACCACAACATTTCCTCCTAAAGACGTAATTTTTTAAATACGATATGAATTATGTTGATAAAAAATATTTGAGTGACATGATCCCAATTTTTATTGGAAGTATGACGTGATATACGCGACTTATTGGTTTACTTTTTAGTTATGTATATTATCATCATAATCACAATTATATATATTTTTTCATTTTTAGTGTAACTTTTTAAACAAATCAGAAAAATATTTATTTACTATAATTAAAATAGACAATATTCTTAGATCCAACCATTTTTATTAAAAATCAAAATTTACCAACTCTTATAGGAAAAAATCCATAACTGTATATTATAAACATTTATAAAAGTGTACAAAAGTAATAATTAAATTGTGCTTTGCATTTTCTTTACAAACTTGACAAAATATTATTTTTTAAAGTGGAATATTTTTGATCTTTGATGAAATAGTTCGTTATTTCATAAATCTAATAATAATCATAAATATATATTTATATAACTCAGAGTATACCATACAATACATGAAATATACACTTTTTCAATTCAATAAGGGTAAAATTGGATTTTTTATTTTAGGGTTAGTAAAAATGGTTGGATTTAAATACTGGTCATTAAAATATCTAAAATATATCGAAAAGAATACATAAAAAAAATTAGGAATTCGATAATGCGAACTATTAGTTATTTTTTCTCTAGCAAAAAGATAATAGATTTACATTTAAAGGTAGTATTTAATTTAATTTTACTTTTTTCAAGTTCTGATAGTATACCAAATTGTGAATATATCGTAAAATGATAGGAAACATTGGTTGGGTCAAAAAAGCATTAAAAACTACGAAAAATAAAAATTGATGTATTCCAACGAATGCAATGGAGAACGAATGAGTTCTACCATGACTGGGAATTTCTCATCCATCTTAGATCCATTTGAATTTTTAGTCAATTTTAGAATAAAGTTTTAAACAAAAATAATTCATTATCAATTTCAATTTTTAGTTTATCAATATTGTTTGTCTCACATCCCATACATTACATTATTTCTAATTATATATTCTGCATAATAAATTAGTTTCCTCTCAATACATGTATTTTCATTTTTTAAGACAAAATAATGGGAACAGAATAAATAATAAAGACAAGATATTGATGATTATGTCGATAAAATAGATGCAAATTTTTATTAATTAGTATTGAATATACAGTTCAATCAGTTACATTATTATTTAGTATTATTCGTTCTTTTTATTAGATAGAAATTATAATATTCATTAAAATTAATTACTATTGAACCTGACACATTTATCAATAAAACATTTCAAAATAAAATAAATATTATTGATAAAAAACGGTTGTGAAGTGACTTAAAGTGGTCTTAAATCAGGCGTTTTGAACCTTGTTCTCTCCACCTCTCATAAATCAAAACTTTATTGACTATGTTTTTTATTTTCTCAACAAATTCAATAATATAAATGATCTTAAATGCAATAAGTATATTATGAACAATATGATATGGTTATATAACCTTTCCCCCTTTTTAAAAATTATTGATGTTAAAAAAAAGTTATACATCTTTATTGTAGCTCCCAAAAAGGTCATATATCCGATTAAGAACGCCTGATTTAAATAAATGTTAAAACTTTGATTAAAAAACGGGTGTCTATTTAAATCCAACCATTTTTACTAAAAATCAAAATTTACCAACCTTTAAGGGAATAATCCAGTTTCACAGAATTGCGGAGTATCCCATAAAAACTCAATATCACAAACAAAACAAAATGAAGTTCTCAAATAAAATATTAGTGATAAACAAGTTATCCCGGAAGCATCAGATTTAATCAAAGTTTTCACATAAAACCAACAGTTAACCCATATGGTTGAACTACCAAGGGTTTCCATAGTTTTTATATACACCTTGCCTTCGTCAGTCGTAATTGTTTGAATTATACACTGTTTACCTCTCTTTTTGCATGTCTGTTTCAGAAAATTCAGCCCTTCAAGCACGCTGTTTGCATTTTCTTTTTCACATAAAAGGTTGGTAAAAGTGGGTTTTCCCATAAGGGTTGGTAAAATTTGATTTTTCCTTAGGAGTTTGTAAAAGTGGATTTTTAGTAAAAATGGTTAGGTTTAAGAATATTCTCTTAAAAAAACTATACAAATGTGTACTATATTTACATTCTTAGCGCTCACAGGAAGATTTAAAAGAAAAATTACAATTAAAAAAATCACCAATATCTCCGGACGCTTTGAAACAGTATTATGATACATTTGGTAAAACATATAAAAATACAAACATACGAAATAGTATTCTAAGTTATAATTGCAACAAGGAAAGCCAATTGAACAATTTAAAAAAAATTTCTACATACTATCAAAATAAGCTAGGATATGAATCAGCATCACGGTGTTACAATTCAATGAGCGATTTAACCCAACTTACAAATCACAAGAAAAAGTTAAATTGCAACCATCAACACAAATATGAAAAAATTTGCGATAAATTCAATTACGACAGTACACTTGTTACTAAATATATATCGGAATTAAAAAAATCAAAGGATCAAAATGCATGTAGTCAAAGTTTACCAAAGTCTATATTTAAAAATAGAATTTCGCAATCATTTGATAAGGATAAAAATGAGAAACGTGTCCACTTTGAATCAAAAAAAAATATTGTACACATATATGATGATAATGGTATTTAATGTAAATAAATTATTTCGTTATTTTTATTTACATTAAAAAATATATTGGTTATTCAATAATTTTATCATTTATTACTAATTTTTGAACGATACCCTTTTTCATGGTTCCAC
Organism: Intoshia linei; assembly: GCA_001642005.1. Lineage (NCBI taxonomy): Eukaryota > Metazoa > Orthonectida > Rhopaluridae > Intoshia > Intoshia linei. The sequence goes on along the minus strand of LWCA01000035.1, from coordinate 49,057 downwards.
TATGGAAGGTTTTAATTACTCCATTTATTTTTTCGTCGATATTAAATAACATCATTGTGCAATCATCACCAAATTCTGACTAAACACCAAATTTATAACCAAAATATATAACTAAATACTTCAGTTTTCACCATTTTGCCATTAACGTACACGTCCATTGTTTCTTTGTCTAAACAAGGTTTAAAAACAAAATGTTTAAATTTACCCATAACAATTCTAAATTCCGAATCCAAGGTCTCATCGTTGTAAATCCAAGTATGAAGAAACTTGGATTGCTTTTCTATAAACGTTTCGTATTTTTTTTGGTTTACTGATAACGTATAACTGTATTCGAAATCATCAGCATCAATACATATTTCGCAACGATTTGTACCAATTTCAAATATTTCGGTTCCTAATAAATGAAACATCCAGTCTGTTCTCAAATATTGCTATAAAACAATAATTTTAAGGCTCAATGAATATCAGTTACCTTGTCATTTACAAATATTCCTCTCCTTCCCGTAAGAGTGTTATGAATAAATTCAATTATATATTTTCCTTCCACTAATTCTAAAGTCCATGTTGCCACAATGTCGCTTTTAGTCATTAACCACTAAAATGAAAACTTATTGAATTTTTGCTAGGATACAGATAAACGAAGGTATTTTTGAAATGATATTTATTATTTCACAAATATATGTACAATACAGTGTACATAAGTTTTATAATTAGCTCAATAATTATTGAATTATAATTCAATTTCCCCGTTCTGTCACTGGGTATCGAAATATAACTAAACAAAGGAAAGTGGATCAAATAACCAAATAGGAATTAAACGAGCACACAGTTCCAATGTACTGAATATTCGTTTCCAATCATTTATAAAACATTACATAACATAAAAAAATAATTCAAAATTAAGTGAAAAGGAATCAAAAAAATATTATGATTAGTTCCTGAAGAGACCAATTTCTCGATAAAAGAGGTTCAATTACATGTAATGATATATAAATAAATTTAATGTATGTAACCCCCAAAAAATATCATTTTCTGAATTAAAAATTCAATATTATGATGTGACAAGAGAAAAATAGAAAGATGTGAAAAAAGCATTTCCAAAAATTTTTTTTCGTTTATCCAACAACTATATCTTAACTTAATCTTAAGCAATTTTTGACTGATTAAATTATTAGGCAATGAATGGTTGCTAACGACAACAAAAAATTTATCTTTAACCTCGTTACTTCATTATATAACAACTGAAAGTTTGTTGATAATTAAAATTATCCTATTTCAAAATATAAAATGTCGAATTAATCCAAAATTGATTTACATAACTCCTTTCTCATACATAAATTATAAAAATAAATTGATAAAAAACTTTTTCTGTGACAAAAAATGATAAGCACCACACGCATCAAAATTTAAAATTTAATCGATCATTACTATTTTTTTATATAAAATAAAGTAAAATTGATGTAACCATGTTTAGCATAAAATTAGGCAAAGTGAATATTATATAATGCTTATTGTATCTGGAAATTGTGATAAGACGTTTGCCTCGTCAATAGCTCGGTAATATGAATACTTTTAATATATAAATACATTTCAGATTACTTGGCATTAAAATTTGCAAAACAGATATTGAATTGTCAACATCCAGGGGTAATGTACGCAGTGTTGTTAACCTTATAATTTAATATTTATTGAATTTTTCTTTATGTAATTATTTAAAATTCTTTGTAGAAAGCATCATAAAAATTAGCCAATCAGTCCGTCAAAAGCGTGTATTTATTATTCAGACTTCAACACAGTATAATTAAGTAAAAATATAATAATTGCCCTTTTGGGTAGAAATGTAAACAATGACTTGATGAATTTGCTTTTGGTAGCCTATGCATGCCGAACTTCCAGTGCTCAAGAAATCATTGCTGTTTTGCCTCATTTACCTTATAGGTAAAATGAACTGTTCCAAAAATTAATTATAATTGTAATTTAGCCGTCAAAGCAAAATGCGTAAAAGAGGGTCCATTGTCGTAAAACTAATTTCTAAATTGTTTGTGCAAGCTGGTAAGTTATTACGTTTATTTTATATTACATTTTAATCTTTACAGGGATTAATCATGTGATTACTATTGATTTACAAGTCAAGGAAATTCAAGGTTTTTTTGAATGTCCTGTGGACAATCTTAGAAGTTTGCCGTTTTTACTACATTACGTTCGAAAAAATGTATTTTTTATATTTTCAATTTTCAACGAGAAAATGTCTAGATTCCAGATTTTAAAAATGCAGTTGTCGTTTCGCGTAGTCCAACCGGGATCGCTCGATCCACGTCCATGTCAGAAAGGCTTGGTGTGGGTATAGCAGTTATACATGGAAAATTCCCCAACAACTCTGAAGAAATTGATGATGACGGAAGAAACAGTCCGCCACCCGTAGATGTTCAGAAAAGATTCATAGCTCACCACGTAGGAAGTCTTCCGAGTAATTTTTTTTATTTGTAATACTACATTATATAGTGATTGCTACAAAATCAAGTGGAGCTCCTGTATTGATTGGTAACGTCAAAGATAAAATTACATTTTTAGTCGTAAATTTTTATTATTTAACGATCAAGATAAATTTTGAAATATTTTTTAGGAAATTTGTATTGATGATTCAACTTTAATGGATTTTATCGAATCTGCTACATTCCTAAAAAACAATGGCGCCAAAGCTGTTTATATTTTAGGCACACATGCTATGTTTAGTGCAAAATATCACGAATCTATTACAAATTCCAAAATTGATGAAGTAAATTAATTTTTTTCTGTTTATTATTTTTTAGTTTATAGTTACCAATACTATTCCAATTCATGTAAATAGCTCCAAAATTAAGATTGTTGATATAAGAGACCTTTTGGCTGAAAGTATTAGACGAATCTATTTCAAAGAAACAATGTCTCATCTCTTTCACGAAGTTACAATGAATGATTGAAACATTTATTGAATTACAATTTTATATTATCTATTAAATTCTCTAAATCTTGAAAAGATTCTTCAGACTAAATTTATAAATATTTAATTTTCAAATACATTCAACAGTAATTCACATTGGTACGGTTAATAATTATATTAAATTTTAATTAAACTAACTGAATTCAATAACCCATACAAAAAGTAATGAATCCTGAATGTTTTTCACATAATATAACTGGATTTAGTCAAGTCTATTTGTGCGACTACTGTCTTTTCTCGATTATAAGCAGGACCCTGAAATACAAATTTTGAACTAAATAAAATTTGAATATAAGCAGTTTCTGATTGTATTCGAAAGAAAGAACTTTAAACAAAAAATAGACAACATCAATTTATTTTAAAAAATAAATTCCTTTATACAATAAAATGTCTAATTTAGAAGTTTTGCTTTCACCATATACAATATGTTGTTTATGCAATTCGTTGAAAGTAATCTGAATTTCAAATTTTTTAGAATAAAAAATTCATTAAGATAAGGTGATTCGGACGTGTTTTTAATATTTTCAATGTACTCATAATCAATTATATCAAGCGGGACCAAATATTTTTAAGTCCTTCACAGACCTCATTTTTTATTGTTAGTTTACCAAAAATTTCAAAAAACTGATACTCAACTTCTAAGTCCCACTCTGAAATATTCATAAAATGTATGTCAGAATAGAAAAGTTGATTTAAACTAATTTTTTCTTTAATCTCTTCCACAATCAAATTTTTTTCAAATCAAATAGATTTTGAGAATACCCCAAGATGTAATTTAATAAAAATCTAACAAGTTCTACTCTCGAATATAAGAAGACTTCTTATAATCGAAAAAAGACAGTAGTGAATATTAGATATATCATACTAAAATGTACAACAAGTAAAAAATGTCAACCTGGTTGCTTTTTTAAGGTGTAAAATGTTTACTTTATGAAAATATTTTAGAAATTTAACTAAATAATTACATCTTTACTATAACCTTATATTTTACATACATTTCAAAGACGGGTCCATGAAAAGAAATATACTGCAGTGAAATTTAAAAAAATAAACCTTGATGAAACAAAAACGAACATAATTCTCCATATTTTTCATATTTTCGTTTGAACAAAATACGGTCGTAGGGATTAAAGCTAATTTCTAAATGCAATGTAAGTATTAAATAGTTTAAAAAATGAAAAACATGGGTTTTAGCCATCCAATGCACAAATTCAACATCTTTGCAAGCACTGTTTGTATATGGAAAATCTATTGCTTAATTATAAAAATATTTAACAAATCTCAATAACCTATATCAGATATATCCGCCAGCATGAAGTAACCTCCATCTGGTATAATCGGTTTAAATTTAGATTTTGAAAGTAGTTTATAAAGCCGATCTCGTTTTTCTAAACACTCGTCGGCTAATAAGTAAATGTAACTACTCTTTTCACCACTAACGCTTATTTTATTTATTTCATCGTCTATGCACTTTGCCACTGCCATCTACAAATTAGTCTACAATAAACTATATTTTTTCTTTTAATTAAAATATAAGTGGATAATCTTTATTATGTTCAAAGTAATACCTTTATCTAATTCAGTGGTTCTCAACCTGTTTAAGTCACAACACGTACATGTCGTCATATTAATTAATATTACGATAACTTGATAATTCTGTTGCATCTTCATGAGTGGAATTTAATGTTACACTTGTATTTGGGTAATAATTTTTAAAGTCTCAAAAAATCGCGTCGTACCCTTGACCAGCTTTTCTAACCCTTGGAATCAAAGGTGATATATTTTAAAAAGAAATAAACCCACGAAAATAGTGGACAAACTGTAGTCTTAAATAGTGTAGACATCATAATATTTAGATACAAATAAATAGAATTAAAATTGATTACCTGAATAGGAGTCGGACATGTATAGACAAAATTAGCATGTACATTATTCAACACTTTAATAATCTCAGCTGGTGCGATAACCCATCCGCATTTCCATCCTGTGACACTAAACGTCTTGCCTGCACTGCCAATAGTTATGGTTCTGTCCCACATACCAGGTAAAGTAGCTAGAAAAGGAAATTAAAGACATTATATAAAACAAAATACCCATTTTTATCATTTCACAATCATATTTCAACCATTCGTAAACTTCGTCACAAATACACACGCAATTATTTTTAATGCACAATTCTGAAATTATACTCAACTCCTCACGTGAAAATACCTAATTAATATTAATTTTATAGAAGCATAAATTTACTTTTCCTAAAGGATTATTAGGATTATTCAAAATAACTGCTTTCGTTTTAGCAGAAAAACTATTTTTCAGAACATCTACATTAAACGACCAATCATTACTATTCACCCTACCTCTCTAAACATATACATATCATCTAAATTAATAAAAAATCCACCTTTGAAGGCAATAATGGAACATATCTAACTTTCGCTCCAACTAAATCAATCATTGGCTGATAACAGTCGAAAAATGGTTCAATCACAACAACCTATAAATAAATGTAATCATTTTTTAATAGATGAATAAAATTCAACTTTCACGGTTTTTAAAACAAAACAAATAAAAACATTTTAAAATATATAAAAAAATTACTTCATCACCTTCTTCAATGTAACCTTCAATAGCGTATTTTAATCCAGCATATGCGCCATTGCTAATCAAAATTTGTTCCATTGGTTTTAATTGTCTTTTCAATATAGGCGAATAGAGATTTGCCAAGGATTCAGTCAATTTAGGGAGGCCCTATACAAAAATAAGACTACGTTTACAATATTTGTATAACGATTAATAGAATTTCTCTGTGAATATTCAATAACCATATATTAGTTACCAATAAAAATATTCTTAATACATTGTAAAAACTCGATGATTTAAAAATCATAAAGTTATCAATGATGAATATTAAATATTATAATGCATACTGAACTTCGAGCATATTGATGATGTATGGGTGATAATTGTGATGCCTTTTTTAAGCATTCTGTGATATTAGGTTCTGAAATATAATTCGGAAACCCCTAAAACAATACAGTTATTAACAACTAAATATCGTACTTGGCCAAAATTGAGTGATTTTGTATCAGTAGCCAATTTTCCATAGGTTACCCTAAATATAACCAAACAATAATTTATGATAAATACAGTGTCTCGAATTTCTAGAACTGTAAACCATAACCTGTGTCAAAAAAACCTTTTATGAGTAAATAGAAAGTAGACCACAGGAAAGATAAGTAAATATGTGTCTGTTATGAATATCCATATAAAAATTTTTGAAATCAAAAAAGACCACCAACTTTTTCTCTAAATATCCCCGAAAAATAAAAATATTTTGAAAATTAATACTAAATTATTTGTATAATTTGATAATTTGTATAGCTTACTCTTGTAATGTGAAGAGAATTATTCTCTATCAGATAAAATTTTAAAAATGACCAAACTATTGAAATAAATGCCCTAATATGGTACAAGCCATTGACAAAAAATATTTATAAATATGTATTAAATTAAATAATTCTTACTTCATGGTGATTAAAGTATCTAATAAAAACTTGTATCAAATTGTAATGGATATTCAGTAATATATTTTCTACTTGTACATTTACTCATCGACCATTCTAAATACCCTCTCTGCCAATTCATTTGTTGAAAGGCTTACATAAAAACTAGGAAATGTATTATTTATAAAAACATTATTGGAGGTACATCAGAGCCGTGTAGATAGTAGCCTATCTAGATGGAGTGTAGGGCGGCCCCTGACGTGACAAATGTGTTCTTAAAATATTTTAATTTGTGTATTAACATTGTGAAAAATTAAAAAAAATTTCTAGGACCATCATTTTCGTTTTATTTATATAATCATGATTTAATCTATGTATTATTTTTTATGCTAGTAACATCAGTTTAAGTTAAATTATTGCACTTAATGTTGTTCATAATCGAACTTGCCGAAAATGTCGATTTTGATCCAGTTAAACAACTCAACTGTTGAATGTTCAATGTTGAAAAATTTGAAAAAAATATAAATTATTATAGATAGAAATATTTAACCCTTGGACACAAAACTCCACCTATATGTGTAGTTTTAAAATCAAAAATATTAAAAGCTCCACATATGCGTCGAGTCGTAATATGAACAGTATTTAAAAACACCCCGATTTTATTTTAAATTTCAGCATATTTATTTCCAATTTCGATTTCCTAAAATTTAACTTTAATTCTTTAAAAAGGGGTTTTTGAGTAATTTTTTTAACCAGATTCTAACAGGGGGGTTTTTTAATAATTTTTTTAACCAAATTTTAACATTTGATGCGGTGCGTAATACAATTTAATGGGCGTGTTTATATAATTTTAATTGTTCATATAAAAAAATGACATTTCTCTTTTATCATTTTTGCATTTGTTGTTTTACAATAGAAAAACATCGCAATATGTCAAAGGGTTAATAAACATAAATAAAAATGCCAATGTAAATACATTATATGCGTTTGACCCCTAATAATTATTTCCACTTTTATCAATATTTTTTTGAAAAACACGATTATACCAATCTTATGAGAAAAAAACTTTTTTATTAATCTTAATTTTTTAATAAAAGTTTTATATTTCATGTTTCATTTGGGTCAAAACAAAAATAATACTTTAAAATAGGATTCGTACACTATTTGTGTCTGTAACCACTGGTATAAACGCATTCATACCAAGTAAATTCTCTATCGGATCAACAAATAATTGAAACATGATGGAATATATTCCAAAGGCTGTTCCATCTTGCCAGGATAATCGAATGTGGCTGATTTGGTAAACAAATTCCATTTTTTTTTGTAATTTTAAAATAATATAAATTATCATTGAAATTTAAACTTAAGTCCCAATCAAAATATTTATATTAGATACTTTTAGCTCTTTTTTCGCTAATATTTTTAAATATATAAATAATACCATATATTAGGCATGCAATATTTGTATTTTGCGGATGCTTTGATCAAACTTGCCATATTTTAGTTTTCAATCTGTGTAAATATAAATCTCAAGTTTATTTAAATATAAAAAAATTTGCATATTATACGATAGTGCTGCATGTCATCACATTGCTGTACATTTTCATGTAATTGTTCATGGCGATGTTTTGTATGTTAAACATTTCAGACTACAAGATTTTACTTTTACTTTACTTTGAAAAAAGGATTACCTTACTTAGTAAGGTAAGTAGACCGATAATTTGAAAATTAGTAGATTTTCGAGATTTTTTAATTTATATCTCTAATGCTGTGATTTATTTAATTTTGTAATCATTGATATTATTTATTCTGAGTAGAGTGTAGTTAGTCCAATATAGTGTAATATATTTAACTGTTTTCTGGGTAAGCAGATAAATTTGATAACACATGTATGTAAAGTAATGTACAACATTTCATAACATAAATTTAAATAAATTTCTGTTTATAATTAACAAACTAAAACTTCAAAAATTCTATTATCGTCTATTAGCGCCAATATCAATTGTAAATCAGATCATGCGAGAATTACTGGCACCAGGATCTATTGAAGTACAGTGATAAAATAATTAAAATAATGTTTCATAGAAAATTGTACATAACGGAGAACGGGTTGATAACTTGGTTCTGCAGTATATTAGTTGCAAGGATTTTGTGAAACGGGATTTTACCCATCGAGTTACTCTTTCGGATAGTCTTAACAAATGTGACTGTACGCTTAATTTATTGAACATAATCTTATTTGTTATTTCATTTTTATAATTGAAATTTAGATTTTTGTTTAAGAAAAGGCTGTATAAACGACGGAATAAATATTGAAGACGTTGAAAAAAATTCATTAGTGAGGATAGAATCTTACAAATTGAATAAAAACCAAAAGACTAATTTGTATAATATTTTTTAAATACTTTTTAACACTTGTTTAGAATGGTAGTTTCTATAAGTGAAATGACTGTATTGAACTCGCCAAACATGGATTTAATTGGAATACCAACTAGTTTAGCTAAAAATAAAGAAACTAAACCAACAAACGGTACAAATATCAGTTCGAATGGTTTCAATTTCAATTCTGTCTCAACCAGGGTTGATGAAATATCTGAGCCCAATCCCAAAAAAACTAAACTGAATGGTTTGATTTACAAAAATTCACCAATATTTTATATTTTAGATTTAAATTCGAAAAAATATGAGTTAATTAACAATTTGACACCATATCAGCAAACGTTATACTTTTTTTGTTGATATTAATTTACATTTAGTTGGACTATATGTGGTCGAGTTACAATGAAGTCTAATATTAAAACATTTAGTAATAACTCTGGTCCAGGTAAATTGTTTAGTTTTGTATTATCCGATCAATCTGGAGAAATTCGATGTACCTGTTTCACTAAACCAACAGATAAGTATTTTGACACTGTTCAAGTCAATAAAGTAATTGCTTACTTGTTCCTTTTTCTAAAATATAAATGTATAGGTATTTACCATTACTAAAGCCGCTGTCAGACCTGCCAACAAAAAATTTTCAAATTTAGCCAACGATTACGAAATTACTTTTAATGATAAAACTGAATTACTCGCTGTCGATGATGCTGAATCATCCAAGTGCCCTCTCATCACCTATAATTTTATTTCCTTTGGAAATTTACTCAACAATGAAGCAAATACTCATCATGGTTCATATATTTAATTAATTTAATTGTTTTTTTAATTTCATTAGATGTAATTGGAATTATTCACAATATTAACGACTGTGTATCTTTGACTAGCAAAAATGGAAAGGAATTGACTAAAAGAGATTTGATATTGGTGGATGATACAAATTATAATTTAAAATGCACTATATGGGGAGAAGATGTACATTTATTATTTTTTTATTTTTACACACAATTAGGCTAAAAACTTTTCATCACAAACCGGCGACATTATAATTATTAGAGCAGCTAAATTATCTGACTTTGGAGGTAAGTTTTTATGTAGGGTTGTGAACTGTCCTTTATTTTAAATTCTTTAAAAAAGCTGAGTGGTTATGAAGTCTCAAGTTTTAGAAATACAAATAATATTTATAACCATTGAATAACGACGAAAATATTACTTAAAATAAATTATAATATTTATTGCGGACCTGATAAGAATATCTCGCGGGTTACTTAGCCTTTATTAGATTACACTTAATAATTATAAAAAACCAAACCTACATATTTTATATTCTACTTAAATTTACAATTATGTTACATAAGCGTAACTGTTAAATTTAACTTGTATTTTAAAGTAATGGTGAGAATTTAGTTTAATAGTAGATACAGAAAAAACACTTTCTTCAATCATTTTGGCAGTTGGCAACCCTATATTTATGTATACATTATAATTTATTTATTTTCAGGTAGATCAATATCAGGATCTTTTAATTCTACTATTTCATTTGATGATGATATCCCTGAAGCAAAATCGTTAAAGCAATGGTACGATGAGGTTGGTTCTACAACAACTTTTGTTGATTTTTCATCAGAAAATCGTATTTTAATTTAAGTAAATTTTTATATTCACTTTTATAGAATCATTTGCGGACAATTATCATACTATCGATAAAATTCTTACTCTATCAAACACTCAAAAAACTGAATATGTTAATGTGGTTTGTACTGTTTCGATTGTTCGAGATGAAAATGCATTTTATAAGGTTAGTAAGTTTATTTTTTTATTAAAATGTTTATACTTTTATTATTAGTCTTGCCCGGCTACTGATTGTATGAAGAAAGTTACAGAATTAGATCAAGGTCAGTATCGATGCGAAAAATGTGATAAGGAATATGATAGCTTCGATTATTGTTACTTGCTTAATGTTAATTTGATGGATCACACTGGAAGTATTTGGGCACGAATGTTTCGAGAATCAGCTGAAATGCTAATGGAGTGCAAGGCCAGCGTATTAGGGAAACTCAATATAGACGATGCTGTATATTTAAAAAATTATTGATTCAACTATATTTTAAATGCTAAAAATTAGAAATTGAACGTTTAATCCTAGTATGTCACTACTTTTACACGTCAAATCAAAATTTAATTAAATTAAATTTTCTTCTAAACTAGCGGTATTCAAGTTTTTGTGTCCGTTTAGATAAATAACCCACCTCACCTCGTTTTGATAATTATATTTTCTATTTAATGCATTGTAAACCAGGCTCTAGGACACTGTTACCGATTCAAATAGTATGCGGACCCCCATTTTAAAATATTTATTTTTTTGTACCCCAAAGGAAACATAAAATATATAACATTTATGAAAAAATTAAAGGTTTTTTGTTCATATTTGGTAAAATTGGATTTTTTATTTTGGGTTAAGAAGTTATTGCTCATAAGATTATTTGGATTATTCAAAAAAATATCGGTAAAAGTCGATTTTTCCCTGAGGGTTTTAAATGGTATTTTTTATTAATGGTGAGATTTTTTAAATAATAATGTAGCGGTCGTCTAAGGTTTAGGGTAAATTCATAACTTCTGGGAACTCTGTAATAAATATTAAAAGTTCTATAATTAAACAAAAGTTGATAAAATTTTTTTATATTTTATTTGAATATCACGGACATCAAGGTATATAGTTTTCGACCCCAGGGACCCCAAATCGGGAACCAATTCTTTAGGGTTTTCTATATTTTTGGGTCGTGTGATTTTATTTACTTTTTTGTGGGTGTAGAATACTTTTTAGAATTTTTTAAAAACACATTTTTATATAAAATCCTCCAACGAACAGTGTTTCAGTGATTTTTGAAAACTTAAATTTCTAAAAGAACCCAGTGTTCACCCAAATGATTGGTGAAATACGTTTTTTTTACAGGGTTTTCAAATAGTATAGCATTCTTCATCTTTAAAAAATTAAATAAAATGCATAAAGTATTATACGTCTCCTTGATTAAGCATTCAACTTTAATCATTTTATATATAGGAAGAACAATCTGAATTTAATGGATATTTTCAACGAGCTTTGAATAAGGAATACAATTTTAAGCTTAGATTGAGAATGGAATCTTATCAGGTATAATTTACAACCTTTTGCAATTTTATATATTATTGAAATGAAAAAGAATTTTGAAAGATTCATATATCATGTATTTTTGGGTACCCTTAACTTATTGTTTGTTACATCAATTTAAATCACAAGGATTATGTTTATCCTTTGAATTATACATTTAGGATGAATTTCGACTTAATACAGTTGTGCTTACAATGCGAGATGTGAACTATCGAGAAACTCTAGATCGATATTTGAATATTTTGGCATAATTAAAAATAAATTGATTAATTAATGTTTAATGGCCAGGTTTTTGCAGGAAAAGTTCTCACTTTAAACTTTTTTGAATCAGTTTCTTCATTATAACTTTGGATTTTATAAGTTGATAGGCGATTGAATATAATGTCATTAATTTTTTTAAACCTCTTTATTCTTGCGCACATTTTCCCTAGATTCTAAAAAAGGTAAATATTAAAATTAATTAATTAAATTACGACGTTAGCATTAATTTCTTTATCAGAACTGTATATGCTGAGTAAATGGTACGAAAAATCAGTTGCATTAAATCGGTTCTGTTGATCCAAAAGGTGAATAATAGTACAGGCTGCCCATTGAAACCCAACTCCAAATAATTCTCTAAGTAAAATTATTTATGAAATCAAAAAATAAACTCAATTTTTGTTTCATCATCTCGTGGTGGCATACAAAATATAAATTGAATGGCACTCCAGTACCTGTGAAATTGGTTGCAATCAGCTGCACTCAAGATACCTGTCGAATACATACCACTACCCGATACAAACGATTCTTCTACACATCCTTTTAATTTTAACAGAAACCTAATATTGAGTGAAAGGCCACAGTACAATTTTACATTCATAAAAGTCTGTATTTCATCTGCTATTTTTGCATATTCCTCATATTGGGAATTTTTTATAATGTTCATGATATTCATGGAATTGAAAGTTGAAACAATGTTTTTGAGGTTTTTTACTTTGACACGACTATTGCTTTTTTCATAATAACCGTCTTGGCGAATATCATGTACAGCTCTAATGACACATTTTGGTAAGTTGTTGATAAATGGACCAGCTTGATAAAGAGAGCTTATTTCGATTTGGGATAGACATTGTTCCAGTATGGAACAAACTATAATGGCATTTCCCAGTTCTCTAAATATTTGCAACACGACCGTTTTCATATTGGGAAATCTAGAAAAGTTTTTCAATCTAGATAAGTAATGAGTAAATATTCCACTTGATCCATAATTGTCATAAGGCATTTTAACTGTTAATGGCATTACTTTTGACATGTCTTTTAAAATATCAGCCAATTTCAACTGAATTATATCTTGACAAAAACAGAGCAGTTGTTCTACAAGTACGGCAATGCCACTGTATTTTAACAATACAACAATACTCTGAAAAACATCGACACCAACAAATTCTGAAAATAAACCAAATATTCCATTATACGAAATTGTGAGAGCTTTGGTTCCCCATATATACTGATTTGAAACATTAGCACATTTTTCGCGTACGGTTGGTTTGCAGAAATCTATTTTTCCTTTTACAAAACGGTTGGTTGATTCATTATAACAGTATTTTGGGATGAGGTCTTCGGATATTTCCATAAAAGTATGAGACAAAATTCTGCCATACGGCAAGACTACATTTTGATCAGCTTCACTCAAAAGATTTTCAAAGCTTGTCAAGTTTACGCATTTTGAAATTATTTTGTGTGTAAGAAGGTTTGCTTCAATTAGGTTTTCCAGTTCAATAATCCTAGTTAAAGGGGACGATTCATACCGACTGATTGCAGTGTCCAACGATTTTAGAAATGCAGCATTAATTTGTAGGGATATCAAATATTTCAAACTGACGTGTCTGCCAAGTAAGCACATGTTGTCTAATTTTAGTAGTTTATCAAATCTACTATGACGAGGAAAGGGAATTGTTGTTCCCCGTTTCGCACACTCGGATCTAAATTTTTTGCACAAGATAATACTGGATGCCCAATGTTTATAGTATCTAAACATTTGTTCGCTTAGTTTGGTAATAAAAAGGGTAAAGCAAATATTAAATTCTGCCTCTATTTCGTCATATAAATAGGAGCACCTGAGTTGGTTGAGAGCTAAATTGGCAACGTCGTTGTATACTTCAAGTGAATACAAGCAGTATTCCAAGAGTGAACTGTCTTTGGACTCAAGGACGTGATCAATCATAATCCACGGAATCGACATTTCAATGGGAAATTGTTTAGTTTTAGTTGCCGTGGCTTGTAAAAAAAATTCTCTGTACCAAGGCAAAGATAAATCTCCACAAACCCTCAAAAGTTTTGAAAAATTTAATAAATCACCCCAGTGTTTGGATTGTTTTAAGAAAGATTCAATTATACCAATTGATGCAGAATCTAAATATTTTCTCATGTTCTTTTTCGGGTTTCGGTCATCCACTATTACTTCCATTAAAGTACGCAGTATGTATAACTGGGTGTTTGATAAAGTACAATCCCTGTCACATAAATTACTTTGAAAATCATCCTCTCTACCAGATTCGTCATTGTTATTTTTTGGATCAGTGCATGCATTGTGGGCAGATATAAAAAAATACTTTAAAACATCTTTTTTTGATTTAACCGCGCGTTTTATCGTGTCCGTCAAGTTTCTTTGTAAAAATAATTGCGAAATGATATAAATATGCCGTTTTATGCCATCCATAATAATACTTTCTATCCTTGAAAGTGTATTTTGAAGACCCTTAATCATTGCAACAATTTCAACAATGGTGGATTTCTCTTGATAAGTATAATTGAAACGTGTAGCCCTTTCATAGTGTTGTGCATCAGCAGGACAATTTTCGTTTTGATGGTGATCTGTAGGATTGAGCATTTTCCACAGATATGCTTCAATGTAGGTAATTTTTAATTTAGTCATAATTTTTAGAGCATTAATGGCAAAATTATATATTTTTTCACTTTCAGTTTTATGGAAATAAAAATTTTTTTGGCTAGTAATAATTGAATTATTAAAAATGGCTATTCTTTCTATGTAGTCACAGTATATATTTCTTAAATTACAAATTTCCAAAAGTATGACAGATTGGGCGCTAGTGTTGGAAGAATTACAATTTGGCCATTTGAGCGAATCATAGTTATGAGTTTCTTTAATAATGTCGAAAGTTGACAAAGGGATATCTACATAAATGGAAATTACTTGAGTTTTTTTGAATAGTTTATCAATTTTAGTCAAATTGTATTCTTTTTTATATTCCAATTTATAAATGTTCCAGGTAGGGCTGTCAATAATGTAAAGACACCAGCCAATTACCATCATGTACATGTGCTTTTCAGAAATTAATAAATACTCTTCCTTTTCCAAGCGATTAGTGCAAATTGCAATGATTGTCGAAAACAAATCCTGGTGCCCCTCGACGTCTTTCAATGATTTAATCAAATCTTCTCTAATGTTGTTATTTTTTGCTAAATACAGAGACATTATGAATGATTCTTCCGATCCTACCTTGCTGTTGGCAATATTCATAGATTGATAAGCGCGTTTATACGCTGAAAAGTCGTTTTTTATGCTCGTAGTCGACATTTTGATGTAATCTAACGTTATCAGCATGGCCATGTATTTGATGAAGGTTGTTGCAAAATAGCTGGATACAAATACCTTTTTATCCCTTTTCAAAAAAGTTGAAATTTCTACAACAAATAATTCGGTGGCCATTATAGTAAATTTTTTATATCTATATAATTGCTGAATATGTGGTGTGTAGATTTCTATGATTGTTTTACACAGTGATTCATCCATTTCTCGAGTCATGTCTACTGTGGAAGGTAGAGAACGACAAATTGGACGCCATTGGTATATTATTGCAGCCAGTTCGTCATATTCTTGTTGACATTGATTTAATTTTTCACTTAAAGATAATTCTTCCAAAATTTTGGACATGGTTGATACATATGCGTTTTTATCTTCAAAATTGCAATCTACGTCGTATATATAGTGAATCGGTAAATTTGACATGTTGTCTGCCAACATTGTATTTTCTTCATATACGTATTCGTCTAGCAAATCTACGCAATGTACTGCCTCGTCTAACGATAAAGATCTATCGCGTCGATTCGATGAACTCATTTCAGTTTTAATTTAAAGTATGGTAACATGCAATAAAGTCTAACAAAATCATCATCTGCATTATTGCGTACATTTTATGAATGCATTGAAATTTCATTCATTTTTATATTCGTACTTTTATTATTATGTATTATATTTTACCGCCATTGGATAAATACCATCTAATATATAGCTAATTATGGACCGTAGATCAGTGCTTCTCAATCTTTCTCCACTATGGCGCGATTGAAAGTACAAATATGGTATTATAATAAGTATACAATTTGAAACCTTTTATATTGGTTTGGTTTTACTGTTGTTTAAGATTTTCTTTGGAAAGTCACACATGTAAAACATTAGACTTGTTTGACATCAAAACTGATACAAATATATTAAAATGAGGTAACAGCTGTATTTTTCATTTATTGTTTCAATTGATTTGGGTATACATCAGGATCGGAAACAGTTTGCATGCCGTGGGCCACTTTTTTATATCAATTAATTCTACTGACCCGTTTTTGAAAATGTACACATGATACATTTCATTTTTAGCTAAACAGAAACAGTTCTAGTATATTCAACAAGGTAAAATCCAGGGCCATCTCAAAATTCAATATTAAAATGATTATAATTATTAATAAGCCAATTTTAGTACAATTTAATTTATTAATGCAAATAATAATGAGGTAATGTTGGGAAATTTCTTAAGTATACCAAAATTTCGATGACCATTGCGATTTGCAACGGTTATTTTAAATTTTTAGATAATGAACGATCGATTAAGCAATGTATAGACCAGTGGTTCTCAACCCGTAAATATAAATGCGATATTTTTCAATTTAAAGTTTTTCTAAATTACTGTTGTATGCAATGAAACAACATCATTTCTCAAATTTAAATCAAATAAGTTTTAATAAAAGTATTATACGTTGTGAGTATAGGAACCTGAAAAATGATGTTAAAAAGTAATAATAATTCAGATTATCTTTATGAGAAATATTGTAAAGAAGGTGGGTTTTTACTGGCCTAACTCTCTTGAAATAAGTTACTTACCTCTTTATAATGATATTTCACTAAAAAGTTATCTCTCACGGGTCTGGATGCTTCTTCGTTGTGTTAGTGAGGCAAATGGTTTTACCGGCTAAATTCCGTGTGTTATTAATTTTTTAATTAAAAATCAAATTTTTTTATATATGTGACATGCGAAAAAAAATTTTGATCATACTTTTAGGTGCTGCGATTTTTTGAAATTTCATAAGGGTTTCGCGCAGTAAAAAAGGTTGAGAAACACTGGTATAGACTATGTATAATAGTATCTATACTATATAGGTCCCATTTTTTTATATAGGCTTATAATTTCCATATGGTTGAACCTACTGCCAGCCCTCCACGGTCCGGCACATATGATATTTTGTCAATCAATAAGTATAATACAGTGTATATAAACAATAACAAATATTATGTAAAAAATATTGCAATCATTGTATAAATAGTTAGATACACATCATGATTTCTACTGTATAAATTCTACACAAATTTGAATACATTTACGTTGACAATGGATCTATAATTAAATTTTGATCGTCAAAATATATAAATTAATTCTGCAACATATTCGTTACTTGGTTTTATTCTACTAACTACTTACCTAATTATCGTACAAACAAAAATATATAATTTATATATGTAGTAAGCAAACTCATTTACTATTGTATAACACAATGTAAGATTAATTTAATTTCCAGGTCTGTTTAGTTTATAAAAATAGCTCAAACGACAATTTATTGAAAATGATTTCTATAAAAACAGAAAATGTATTTATTAGACATTGATGTTGACCCAACTAAATTTAAAATTATATTTAGTATTATAATTATTGGATTGTATTCAAGTTTATTAATATAAATTGACGGACTGTATTGATTTTATGTCGGATGCTATGAAGAAAAAACCTATCGAATTAGATGATTTTAATAATGATGAAACCGAAGAGCAAGATATATTGAATTGTTCTAACGATATTGATAAACGTTTAGATTTTTTATCAAATCAGAAAATTTCAAGAATTAAAAAGCCTTCAAATTTGGACAATATTTCTGAATATATAAAAAATTACACTAATGATTCTTCAATCAATTTCAAGCAAAACATGGGACTTAAAAAAGCTAGTGTTTTTTCAGGGATATACTCCAAAATCCATAAAAAATTACATTCCGGTAAACTAATAGCTGAAGACACGCATGGTTTGTTGGACACTGACGTGGACAATGACATTTATGGCAAGCAAGAAGTCAACGATGATGCTGATGTTGCTGTCAAAGTTATTAAACCAACTCCCAAAGAATCACATGCTCAAAAATTCAAACGTATTGTTAAAAATAAGTATATGAACCATGGACAATCTTCCCAAGTACCGAACCTAAAAAAAGTCAAACTTTTGAATGAACATGAAATAAGTCTTTCCAAAAATTTTTACAATGCCAGTTTCAATGATAATTATCATGTAAGAACTATGGAAAATGCATATGATGGAAATGCTTTAGCACATATACACAACCAAACTCTTATTGACAATTATCAACGTCAAAAAGATGCACCAATTATAAAAAAGACCAAGGAAAAGATTAACATCAAAAATGTACTTGACCATGAATTAGCTGCTAATAATGGAAATCAACCAAACCTACCATCATTCTTTAATATAAATTTAGTCAATAAGAAAATTGGGGTTTCCATGAATGAAGCTGCGTCCGCTTCAATTATTATGATTATTGTTATTACCTTGTATTGTTACAGATTTTATAATATTCTTCCTGGATTTGTTTATGGTTTCATTTTTAGTCAATTGTTTTCCTGCCTCGTGTACCTCTTTTTTAAAATTTTTCGACATTACATTTGGAAAAATTCTTATGGAGATTACAAAACTACTAACCAAATGTTATCTGATACGTCTGGAACTTTTCCTCATTATAAAAACTCAAATATTTTTCAAGGTTGGGTCAATATTTCTGAAGATTATGCTGATAATACATCGTTTCACCTAAATGACACAAATACTGTTTATGTTGAATTA
The DNA here is from genome assembly GCA_001642005.1 of Intoshia linei. Classification (NCBI taxonomy): domain Eukaryota; kingdom Metazoa; phylum Orthonectida; family Rhopaluridae; genus Intoshia; species Intoshia linei. Next base: position 29,878 of record LWCA01000035.1, on the reverse strand, counting down.
TATTTGGATTATATGTTTCTAAAGTATCCCAATAAACCAGTGTTACATAAAAGTCTTTGGAATGATGTTATTCCAGAAGACATTGAATTTATCGATGTAAAAAAAATTTATTTTACCAATTTTGAGCACAATTCAACCATTGAAATTATCCCCAAAAATATTCCTAAACGTCATCTTTGGAATAGAAAATATCCTTTGAAATTAACCTATTATATAGAAAATGAAAATTATTTAAAAGACGCTGAAAATCAAAATTCTAAGCTGTCAAATTCATTAACTAAATTAAATCCCACCTTTACCGCTACAACTGAAACTGAACCAGATTTAATAAATGTCAATTCTGAAAAAAAATTTAAAAAATATAAAATAAAAAGATGTTCATCACTTGCAGCTGATTTTGACCAAGAAATTTTAATTGATGAACTATCTCTAAACTCCGGTTCTAAGTATATTACTGAACACGTGTATCTATTTGGCCGCACTGATCGACAAAAGGAAGATTGGTTCAGACGAATTAGTTATGGCATATACAAATCTGAAATTATCCAAGAGGATTTAGATGATTGGGTTGATGTATCAGATGATCTTTTGTATGAACTTAGAGTTTATCCTAAAATACCACACCTTACAGATTATTTTAAAAAAATGTACAATAACCATATGCTTAAAACCATGAAACTTAGTCGTTCAGGTATTGGAGGACAACGACATTTGCCTGCCATTAATTCCATAATAACACGTATTTTTTGGGATCTCTTTCGAAATCCTTATTGGACAAATGATATAAAGAAAAGAATCGAAAACAAGTTATCCGTTTTACGTGTATGTTTAATTTAAAATAATTATTTATTTTTATTTAGGTCCCATTTTTTATTGATAACTTGGCTGTCAACAAAATAAACCTTGGAAATAATGTTCCTATAGTCAGAAAGTTACACTTTCCTCAAATTAACGATCAAGGGCTCTGGATTTCTGTCGAAATTGAATACAGTGGTGGATTTAATATGGAATTAGAAACCAAAATAAACTTGTTAAAACTAAAAAAATATGGACAAAGTGAATCAGAAAAGTATTTTTATGTTTATATTGCTTTATGTAAGGTTTTATAATATTTTAACCATATAATTTATTATATTTTGAAATTTTAAAAATTTTTTAAACAAACTATTTTTTTGTTCATACCATAAAAAGACATAAGTTAACTATGATATTAGTAATATCTTTATTTATTTACATTATATTTAAAATTTTGTATTTGAAGAGCCTCGAACCTGGTAGAGTTTTTACTTTTTGTACTGATAGAAACATTTATGGTTGTGGTTACTTAATTAAATTGTTATTATTTTTTCATCAGATAATCTTATTTTTATTTAATTTGTTGTGTCTTCTTATATTATTATTTCAAAGTGGTAAAAGAGTGGTTCTAAATTACTTTATTTGATGATTAATTGTATTTGAATCGATAAAATCGACATAATGCTCATTAAAAATGATATTTTTTCACTGAACTCTCTACTGACTATCAAATGTCAAATTTTTTGAAGGTATAATATATCAGTACAAAGTGTCTATTTTTAATAATATAATATTATTAATCGTCTATTGAATATCTAAATTATAGATATAAAATATTAAACAAAACATGCATTATTATTAAAAAACGAAATTTGTATAAATTTTGAGGCTTGTTTTACATTTTTAACTTGTTTCAGCTGAAATTTAGCTTGAAGTGTGAAATAAATGTAAGTGTAAAAAATATTTATCTAGAAATGATAGTTTTTGTAATGTGGAAATTTACCAACCTGCTAGTTATTAAAGGTTTCACATTTTTCCTTTTTATTTTAATTTTTTTAAAAAAAATTTGTTTATTTTATTGATTTTGCTTGTTTTTTATTTTTAAAACCACTTGAAATTTATATCAAAAACATTTAAAAAATTATTTATTATCAAATTTTGTACTAGAGCTTAAGTTTAAAGCCATACATAAACCAACCCTTAAGAAAAAATCCAGTTTTATCAACCCTTTAGGAAAAATTCCATTTTTATTTATTATTAAAACTTGAACAATTATTAGTTTTTAAAGTGGAATATTTTTGATCTTTTATGAAATATTTGATGCAATTTTATAATCCTTGCGTTAAATAAATTAAATAAAAATAAATAGTAATAATTAAATACATTTATATAAATTCAGAGTAACCCAAACAATACATAAAATATACACTTTTTCAATTAAGTAAGGGTAAAGGTAATAACATTTTATATAATGCAAAAAACTTGTCTTAAAAATTATAATTTTGGAAGCTAAATGTAATTTCATGTTTACATCCAGCAATTTAATTCAATACCCAAAATGATAAGAGAGCGTGTTTTAGAATCGCATGCAATAGTTGGTAAAAATAGAACTTTACCTAAAGGGTTGGTAAAATTGGATTTTTTCTTTTTAGGGTTGGTAATACTGGATTTTTAGTAAATATGGTTCGATTTTTGAAATTAAATACTTTTTTGTATTTGAAATTTTAGTATAATTTTTGAATGATTTATATATGAATCATTGGATATGAAACCGTTAATATTCATTATTTATAATTATAACATTTGGAAATTTGTCTAGTAATTTTTTTTGTAATGTATTATTTATCACAGCCATTTTCAAGGGTTTTGAAAATTTTTGGGAAATGAAAAAAATTGAAACTAAAACTGAAAATTTAGTTTTTATGATTTTGATAGTAAAAACTATATCAACATTGACACGCAATTGAATAATATAATTTCAAATCTTGGAGACATAAATGCAATCGACAAAAAGAGTACTTAGGAAATGTTAAAAAGAAATTCCTAGCATTATATTTTTTAATAATTTAAGAGGACGGGAACTAAAAAGCTATGAAAAAATATTTTAAAATATTTTTATCAAGGTAAACATTTATTTTGATTTATCATCAAATCATTATCAATACTATTTTTATTCATTTTACCAAGCTGTATCCATTAATGTTTTTAAATAAAACTGCTCACTTTTGAGAAGATCCACTGTATAACAAAATTTTATTGTGGTAAGATTACCGAAAAATTAAATTCGCCTGTCGCGAAGAACCATTAATCTATATCTATTCATCAAGTATTTCAAATCATAATGAAGTCTTCTCAAATATAATTTTTTGTTTATGACTTTACTTTATTTAGTGACACTTTACGGTCACGTTTTAGGGTGATAAACCGTGTTACAAACAATAAATTGCAGATAGTAATAATACATTTGAACTGTTTTATATTATACTTTTAATTTTGTTATTTTATTAATAAATTTCCTTTTAAAATTAGAGTAAATGTAGGTGTGAAGAAACAAAATTTGAATCTAAAAATGTACAAAAAGATTTAGAGTTTGGAATAGATGCTAGTTCTGAGGATGAGTCTGGACCTGGCAGTAGTTTGGGAGGAAGTAAAGAAGATTCAGGGTTGATGAAAAGTCAACTTGAAAAGTAATATAAAATATTTTTGATATAATATTTTTAGAAAAACGTTTATGAGAATCGTAGACAAAGTGGCTAAATCGAAATATTTTCAAACTGCCACCGATAACAAGTTTATTAAAAAGGCCATAGAGGGTGTATCTCAAACAAGTATAGGACTCAACGTTGAAGTCAATTGTATTGATGGAGTTCTTATGATAAATATACCACCTCCACCTACTTGCAGAATATGGTATTTTAGAAAAACAATCTTTCTTTAAAATAACCTTAAAAGTAATGGTATTGACGAAACTTTTCATCTCATAATTTATATTGAATCGAAAACTAAACATTATTTCAAATATAATTTTTTTAATATTTTTATGATAATAATTTTCCTTATCCGAGTGAATCATTTTTTTAATTTTTACGCAATTTCTGTGTTAAAATTCATAAACATTTACAGGTATATAATAATATATTTATGATACACTTTCATCATTTTTCAATGTTGATTAGTTTGTTCGAATATTTGTAGTGTCACGAAAGAAAATTAATTAAAAATTACAATTCAGTGGTTAAAAAGATATGGGAACCCTGCGATATAATTTATTTTATTTTTCTATTTATAACTCTTAAAACAGTTTTCCATTTATAATATTTTCTGTATCCGTTTAAATCTTAAAATATATAATTTATTTTTTATATGATTTTAGGTACTCATTTCTTCAATGTCCTAACATATTATTCAAAGCTAAGCCTAAGGTTGGCCAAAGAGTTGTAAACACCTCATTAATAACAGATTGGATTGAAAAAAAATTATTAGAAGAATTCCAGGTACATTCTTGAATATTTGAAAACTAATTTTTTTTAGAAAGTTTTAGTATTGCCCAATATGGATGATATCATGGTACCAATTCTAACTGACTTTACATTTAATGAAAATTCAAATGTATAGATTGGTTTAATTGTATAGTTATTTATGTAATAAATTGATTTTTATTTTTTAAACCATTGCAATGGAAATTATTTATATATGAAAACAACAATTTATATAATTGAATAAAATCGAATTTGCAAAATTAAAATATGACAGTTGATTTACCTTACCTTAACACCATTTTTGAAACCTTGATAAAAATTTATAATTTTACTGAATATTTCAAGTCATTTTCAATTTCCTTAGTTTGTTCATAATAACGGGAAACTTATATTTTAGTTTTTTTTTGAATTTCAAAAACTAATTTTGCATACCATCCCTATTTTGTATAAGTAACATACCACAAAAAACATTTCAAAATTATAAAAAATTTTCGTCCCGATCAGGCTAAAATTTATTTTTTTTCATATTCTGATTTTAGAATGTTTTTTTCTATGATCTTCGACAACCTGTATCGGTTTTGTTTAGAATCTTCATTTCTTGTATTAAAATTTTAGTATTTTTCAATTTATCCCTATTAGAGCTGTTCGTTTTTTACTAAAAATTATTTTTATTGGAAATACCTTATACTACGCTGAAGAGAGTACTTAAAAACCACTAGAAAATATATTTTTAGGAAAAATGACCGTTAAAACATTTAGCTTTTTTTTAACGTTTTTGTGAGCAAATTTCTATATTTCTTAATTAACATCAAAATTAATTTATTTAATTGGATATGATTAATATAGGATCCACTAATACATATACCAAATTTGGAGTGAAAATTTTAACATTTAATCTCACGGCGCTTTTTCCATACAAAGAGTTATTTGTAATATTGGTCAAATTAAAATATTTACTTTAACTAAAAATATGATCGTGCCATTTTAAAATTCAGTTATTTACTATAGATAAATATGTATATAAGCTAGATAAGGTTTACATCAAGTACACAACAGTTAAACTAGTATCTTATACCAGTACAACGAAAAGAAACGTGACAGGTTTGGACAAATTTCAGAAAAAATTAAAAACGTACAATAAAAGCGAAATATTTTGTTGTTATTATACTGATTGTACATTTGAATTAAAATTTAAATATGATAGATTACGCTAATTACTATATTTTACAAATATAGCTATTTTTCGTGTAATACATTGATTTTTGATTTTGTACGTCATTGTTGTAATCCATTTTTATCAGAATCGATATTTCCATTATTATTCATTATATATATATATTTATTAAAGCTGTAAATTATTTTAATAAATTAGTTGCAATTGTAATTAATCCTTTTCATATTAGTCGTAGCCTTAAAATTTCATTGATATGTGTAAATAAACCATATAATTACGTCTAAAATACAAATATTTACAAAAAATAATTTAAGTTTAGATGGATAGCAAACAATTTAAAAAGGCAGGTAAAGAGTTGATAGATTACATTGCAGATTATAATGATAATATTCGTGAACTACCGGTACTTTCGAATGTTGAGCCAGGGTTTATGAAATTATGTATACCAGAACACCCTCCTAATGAAGGTCATAAATTTCAGAATATTATGGAAGATTTTAAAAAACATATTGTTGGTGGTGTAAATTTTTAAAATAATATAATCAACAAAATTGTAGATTACGCACTGGAATAGTCCCAAATTTTTCGCATATTTTCCAGCCGGACAATCGTACCCGTCAATTTGTGCTGACATGTTATCGAGTTGTCTCGGATGTATTGGATTTTCGTGGGTTTAATTTTGTATTCATACATTTTAACTTCATAAAACGTTAGATAGCTAGTCCATCTTGTACAGAATTGGAGGTTGTTATGATGAATTGGCTCTGTGAAATGCTTGGTTTACCTGAACATTTTAAATCAAACTCTGAAACGGGCGGAGGAGTCATTCAAGTTAATATATTTTGTTCGAAAATAATTCATTTTTAGGGAACAGCTAGTGAATCTACATTGATTTGTTTGATGGCTGCTCGATCGAAATTGTTACAAAAAACAAAAGCGTCAGATCAACTACATAAATTAGTCATGTATGGATCAGATCAGGTATTTCAAATATTAATTGATCATAAATATGCATTATAATTATATTTAATTTCTTTTACAAGTCACATAGTTCCGTGGAAAGAGCAGGGATGTTAGCTTCCGTAATAGTACGTAAAATACCTACAAATGAGGATAACAGTATGAATGCTTCAGAGCTGAGTAGTACCATTTTGGCTGATAAACGTAGCGGGTTATATCCGTTTTATGTAAGTAATTTAAAAAGATATTGTTATCTTAATATCTTGCATCAAGATTATTAATATATGTATACTAATGACACTTACATAGGTTGTTGCTACTCTGGGAACAACACCAACGTGCTCATTCGACAATCTAACATTACTTGGAAATATAAGTATATATATGAATAACTCATTATTAATATTATTAGCTAAGACCCACGACATATGGTTACATGTTGATGCAGCATACGCTGGATCTGCATTTATTTGCCCTGAACATAGGTCCTATTTGAAAGGAATAGAAGTAATTCTAATAATAATCAAGCATTTCATTGTATATTAGTTTGCAGATTCATTCAATTTCAACCCTCATAAATGGTTGTTAGTTAATTTTGATGCTTCAGCTTTATGGTATATTCTAAAATTTATGAACAAAAATTAATATTCAATTAAATTAACAAATATTAACACTTTGCCACCAATTGAAATAAATGACATTGCTCCATATGTCAAATTGACTTGGTCAACACAAAATTAATAATTTAATATAAAAAATGTTATTAGTTCATAAAATCCCACGTATCTGTAAAAGGATCATAGGATTATTACAAATTAGTTTGTCTAGAACATTATTTACCAATCTTAGGGTTTAGTAAATTAAACTTATTCAAAATATTATTTCTTTAACACAACAAGTTAAAATATATAACATTAGTAGTAACATTTATATAAAATTTTGGTTCCACAGTTCCGTCACGTAACTTCCGTGAAGTATACAGGTCACATTGTTTTCTTTTGTGTTAGATTAATTTCCAAGTGATAAATGAAATTTCGTTGTCTACATTTAAAATATAACCTTTAGTAGAATCCTATTTCAATCATGAACTATAATAGGCTGACCATATTTTTGATAAATTTTTCAATAGAAAAATGAACATTTAAGTTAAATTTCAATTTATAAGTTTATTTAAATTTGAAAAGTACGTCGAAAGAACGACTTTGGAACAGTGCCAAAAGTCGTACTTCTGGAAACTTTTTAATGTAACGGATATAATTTTAGAGGAAACGTTAGCAGAAATTTATGTGGGTAAAATCTAAAGCAGATTTTCTCAACTGATGCATCCACCGTAATGTCACTACATTACTGTAATACAGTCATTTAAAATATAGATTATTTTTGAAGTAAAATGGTTCCAATTTTAACACGAATTCAATTTAGTAATTGGAATGGAGCGGTTGTGTATTTTTAAAAAGTTTTTTAAGTTACATGAACAATTATTAGAATACGAATATACGGAAATAAACAGAAACACAAATCACATCAAAATTTTCTGTCAATTATATCAGATTTATTTTATTGTGCAAAAAAAATTAGTTTTTGCCTTAGATTTGTAGTTTTTCCTTAAAAAATCTTATAAAACAAAAGATTTTTATGGACAAACACCACAAAGGGTATAATATGATTCCAAGTTAAATATAAAAATTACCTTCATGTTGCCTAAAAAAGACAAAATCTACTAAATTGTCATCTTCAGGGTCAAAAATGCAAATTATCATTTAATTACTCAATATTTGAAAATTTTTTAATAAAAAAATTTATAATAATTGAAATAATAGCTAGAACTAAAATATTAAATTCCTGGTAGTGGGAAACACTGGTTGAAGGTTTATAATATGGATCTATTATATTTATATAATATATGTGTATTTTAATTTAAAGGTTAAAGAACTACAAATATTTGACTGATACATTCAAAATGAACGTTTCATACTTAAAACATGCCAATGACCAAAGGGTCGTTGATTTTAGAGTAATTAATTAAAATATATATTATATACATAAGACGACGAGTCTTAAGTCATGACTAGGGCGGCCAAAAGTTAATTTTTCTCATGTTTATCGGCATGAAATTACAAGCATGATAATATTATTATTATGGATATTGATTAGCTAATTAAAATTTGATAAAGTTACAAGTTACATTTTTATTTTAAAAGTTAATGAAGTTATATAGTGAAACAAGTGATTTTAAAGTAGATTTTTTAAAATATAAATATCGTTATATCAAAAATTATTTACATTCACTTGCGATTTAACAAGTCATTTTAATTGTATATTATTTATGACATAGATTGATATAGTATTATTATTAGAATGCCAAAATTTCCTAAAAGTCGATCTAAAAAGATATCAATTTGAAAAAAAATATATTGCAAAATAGAAATTTACATTTGCCAATTTAAAATTTATATTTTGTAATTAGAAAATTTTTATAAGTTAATAAAGTTACATAATTTTTTTATTTTATAGGAAAAAAAAACCCGCCCTAGTCATGACCGTTGTCGGATATATTAAACACTACGCATAAACAATAAATATGATTGTATTAATTAAGACATTGTAAAATTAGTACGAAACAAAAAAGTTTACTTTATAACTTGACCCTCATAATATGTAAAGTATGTTTATCAGTCCGTACATGGACTCTAACATGGATCACATAGTTATAGTGACGTTAAGAAAGAATATAATTCAAATAAGAGCAATGTGACTACGTATTTGATATCTTGATATAAATATTATATACATGTATATAATATAATAATGTTTATTTTACTAGCATTGGCAAATTCCTTTAGGGAGAAGATTTAGATCACTGAAATTGTGGTTTGTAATCAGATCTTATGGAGTTGATGGATTGCAAGAACATATTAGACGAGTATTTATTACATTGGAGTTTATATAATAAATTTAGCAAATAAAATTGGCGCATCGTTTTGAAAATTATGTGATCAAAGATGACAAGTATTATATCACTCATCCTGTTACAATGGGATTAGTTTGTTTCCGACACAAAGTACATTTCATTTATATGTATTTTAAATTTATTTCATATTCAGGGTTCAAATAGATCCAATCAAAATACATTGGATAAAATTAACAACGACGGGCGTATACACCTCATCGGTGCTATGGTTAAAAAAATTTTTATACTACGTTTGGCAATTTGTGCCGCTTCAACCAATGAACAAGACGTTGATTATGCTTGGAATACCATCAAAAATATTAATAAATAATATGAATTATATACTATGTTCATATTTATTAAATTTACATAGCATATAATTATAAAACAAGAGTAAACTTCTTTCGTCGAAATTTTTATGACAATTTCAGTCCTGCCGCTATATTTGAAATATCATTTTTCCTTTACTTATATAAAATTCAATGTCTGTGTGAGTTACTATCTATTTATAAAATTAACGATTGCACGAATAAAATTAACAAACGACACACTCCGAATTATGATATTTGACTTTTGACTGTATAAATTTCATTCTATAACCCTTGATAATTTATCGCCTTTCAGTCCATCAAATGTTTAACTTAACTGAGCCATGACATATAAATAAAATTAGTACGTGACAGAAAATTTTAAATTTATTTTGTGCCCTCTGTATCTAAAAGATTACACATGGTACAAAGAATAATAGAAAATTTACAATCAAATATTGTTTACTATCAACAACGTATTCCTGTCCCAACAGCCATAAAAGTTCCGAATGTTCCGCCTCCTTGTAACATACTCGTTCCGACAGTTCTAATTAACTCCCTACCACGTAATCCATGACTGTTATTAATTAAAATTTAATTCATAATAGAAATTACCGCAAACATGAAAATGAACCAAACAACAACCCAGATGTTATTCCAATTGTAAATCCCATGGCAAATCCCATTTTTATTCGACTAAAACATGATGCACCTTGTGGTTTCTCTCTCATTTTTTGTAACTTTATTGAAAATAAAATATAAATAAAGTTGATCAATTCAACTGAAAATTATAAAAATCTAAATATTCCGTTTTTTTAAAACTTAAATGAAGCATTTATCCTCTAATTCCATATTTAATAATATCCATTAATATAACAGCCTTTTTGTTTTCCCGGTCCCTTAATCAATATTCAACATTTTGACGAACGGGGTGATAACAATCGTTAAAGTATGCATATAATATTAACAAATGTAAATAACCAATATTTTGTTTGTCAATTACAGTGTTTTCATATTTGTTTTTGCACTTTACAGAAAAGTTTTTGCGATTTACAATAATGTTTGAACAAAATTGTATAGAATATGAATAAATAAAGTGCAAAACTATTCTGAAAAGCGCAAAAAGAAATATAAAATAGAAATGTAAACTTAAATTCAAATTTCTAGTTCCCATTGGGAACTTTCAACTAACATTACAAGATACATCTAACTCTTTTCGAATATTGTCAATAACAACGTACCGGAAAATAAGAACTTTCGAATTAGAATTCAAATTCAATTGTAATTTTCGTTCAATAATTGTTATAATTAATGATTAAACCCTACATTGTAAGGCTTACAATATATTTATACAGAAATATCGTAACATTGGTATATTGCATATAGTTTATGAATACAATTAAAAGTGGATTGAAGCGAAGTAGATTTTCTGGGTATTTATAATTTTATCTTGTAATGATATGAGTATATATTTTTTTATTTTTTTCTAAATGTTACCTGTCTGTATGTATTTGTTTTATATACAATTTTGTATTAATTAAGAAAAATTAGTGAAAACTGGAACGTGAGTAAATAATATAATTTTTGGATTACGTAACTACCAAAATGTAAATATATTGGTACTGGTTTTGAAATAACAAATTTATAAATTATTTTCATAATACTAACAATGTATTTTTGCTGCCTGCTTAACTTTTGATATTAATTTTATGGCGACATACTCATCTCAATTACAATTTTTTTTGACCACCAGATATACAGTGCATAATGTTTTCTATTTAATTATATTAATCTAATGGATTTTTTAAATAAATACATGATTAAATAGATTCTAACTGTTCAGTTAAGTATCAGTCATCTTTTTTGTCATACTAATCGATAAAGTCAAGATATTCATCCACAGAATAGAATTTTTATTTTATTGATAAAGACTCTACCTCGTTACATTACATTTAATATTGTATTTATAGTTATAAAATTGTTATTTTACAGTTCAAAATCAGTAAAGAAAATTAAACAAAATTCGTTAATGCAAAAATATGTTGATTTTACCCAATTTAATATAAATTCTTGTGAAAGACCGAATGGTTGGACAGACGTTTATATTAGAGGTGAATTAGAATGTTTGCATTATAGATACCCGAAAGAAATTATTGATTCATGTTCGGAAGATGTTATAAAGGTATTATTTATTACTATAACTATACTGAATTTTAGATTGCTTCTTTTGATTTGGACAATACATTAATAACAACACAAAGTAAAAGAAATTATAGTAATTTACCGAATGATTGGAGGTAATGAACTGCTGATACATTGTACAATGTAAATCAGTGTTTCTAATCAAACTAAAACATCAGTGACCATCGAAAAATTGAAATCTAGTTATATATATACATTGTATAATATACATGTACCATTTCACAGAGTCACAGCCTGTGATGTGATTCATAGGTCAGTTACATCATATTTTTTTTGATTTTTATACCCAAAACTTTTTTTTCTTAAATTTGCAACTTTACTGCATAATTTTATATTATAGTGAATATTGCCAGTACGCAAAAAATATAAACATTTTCTATTTTGTTACTTGCTTGTGCACCAAAATTTTTGAATTGCTTCCCAGTGCACCCAATGTAAAAAAGGTTGAGAAACACTACATTAATCTATTTTGTATCTTTTTATTAAAAATGAAAGAAAATAATAATAATAAGTTATTATTATGAATAACTAACATTTGATTATAGAATTAAGTATATTGGTGAATTCTAAAGTTATAAACAATAGTGTAATGGACCCTTTAAATTTTTCCAATTTTAAAATAGATTTAATATGGGGTTATTATATAGTATATCATTAATTTTTATTAAATTTTTAGACTGTTGGCAGAATATAATGTACAAAAAAAATTAAATGAATTGCACCAAGAAAATTTCAAAATCATCATATTTAATAATCAGGTAAATAAAATCCTTTCAATGCAAACGTTTTAATTTACTTTTAAAAATTAACCTAATTTGTAACAATTGAAACTTGATAAATTTATATAGAAAGGTATATCAATGGGAATGTGGACTTCAAACAATTACAAAACAAAATTAACAAAGATATTGACTGAATTGGATGTACCTTGTACTGTAATTATGGTGAAAATTATTATTAAATAATTTTAGATTGTGTGTTCGACTGGAGATTCAGTTTTTCGAAAACCACTGCCAGGAATGTGGGAGTATATTATCGAAAAGGTACATATAATGTTGCTGTTAAATTATTTAGTATGATTTAGTTATATCCTAATAAAAAAGTTGATGCATCAGAAAGCTTTTATGTTGGAGGTATTTATATTACATATAGATTTATTTAATGACAATATAATTGGTTGAATAGTTTATATTTGTTATATTGATTCTTAGATTCGGCTGGAAGATTTTTAAATCCATTGATTAAAAAGAAAGATCATTCCTGTGCCGATCGCATCGTTTATATACTATGACAAAATATATTGAAATTTTAGTTTGCTATGAATCTCAATTTAAATTTTTATACCCCCGAGGAATACTTTTTGAAAAGCCCAATTGATAAGTTTATTTTAAATGTCTTTGATCCAAAAAGTATAATTATCGAAAGATATGATATATTATCTACAGAATTAGAGGTTTTTGTATATTTAGTTTAAATAATTGTTAATTAGCTTGTTTTGCTTATTGGTCCACCTCAATGTAATTATTTTCTATCAAATTTACATTTTTTTAAATTACATTTATTGTATTTACATTAATTGTTATTTTATTGTGCAAATTAACAATTTTTCTATTTTATGGATATACATATACGCCTTATTAGGTGGAAAAACTGCGATTATTCAAAAATATTTTAACAATTATGATGCAATTTTGGTTACTTTTCAAATTTTATATTTTATTTAGTTATGTTTAGAATACCTTCTTTATCTCTCAAGTCGAAGAAAATATTTCTAAAAGTCTCGAAAATGGAAAAAGTGTCGTGGTTCATAATGTGGCAGATGTCATTATTGTAAAAAAGTAAACTTTTATTATATTAGTCTCTTTATATTTATTTTAGACTGTTATCGATAGCTCGCAAATTTAACATAATATGCAGAGCTATTCAAATTTTGGCTAACGATGATATTTTAAAACACAACCATAACGTATAATTTACGATTCAATCAAATTAAGTCGGATTTCTCAGAGCTGAATCTCCTCTTCGTGTGAGGGGGCTTGACGAAATTTTTGTAAATTGTGGTCTCATTTTTCTAAATTGATCATTTAAAAAATTATATTCTTGAATATCAACTATTTTGTGAATTAATTTGAAATGTTAAATTAATAATAAGATAATTTAATTCTTAATAATTAGAGTTAGTTAAGACCCTGAGATATGTGGAACGGGCTCAGGGACGTGGAGATCCATTAGTAGTCCTGACACAGATGGAAATTGTAGGCAATTTATATTTATAAAATTATGAACATTTTTTAAAAATGGGACATCTACACATTGTTTAATCGGTAGTTTATTGTCTAAAAATTATAAATAACAGTTGAAAATAGCATTGGTCATCATAAAATTTTCCACCAATACCTATTAATAAGTTGAAAAAGTATGCCCTCATGATGGTAGACCCGGCCAAGTGGCCTGTAGTCCTAAAATTATTTTTATGGTCGCCTTAGATTACATATAAACCAGTTAGGCAGTCTTATGAATTTAAATGGAATCATTTTTTGAAACGGCATGAAACTTTAAGCCATGTTAACATTAGGGATAATATTGAAACAATGTTTTATAGGTTCAAAATTATTCGTCTTATTGGTAAAATCGGACTCTATATTTTATTTTCTAGGTGTTGGATTTATAATGTCACTTTAATCTTAGTATAATTTATATATCTGTATAGTAGTATGGATCGGGTGTTTAAGATATTTGTTAATTTTATTTTATGCAGTATCTTTTAGTTTCAAGCATTATTGAGCAATAAATATACTCCCTATCGAAGTAATCATGTAGAGTAAGTAAATATTTCTTTTAATTTAATAATTTGATTAATATTCTAATAATGCTGATTGATTTATGAATTAAAAATGAATATTTTATATTATTTATGATAATTATACTTGATGGCTTTTGGAGATACCACTATTTTTCTGCTGTCTATTTTTTAATTTACGGTAAAAAAGCTTGTTTTTAAATTGACAACTTTTTTACAACGAATCCGGAAATTTCACATTAAATGTTTCGCAGTTAAAATGTAATTTCTAAGAGACATTACCAAAATATCATACAGTGCTTATATATACAGGCTACTTACTCGTTAACGGAAAAAATTCTTGATTAACCGACTGTGAATTTTTCTGAAGTACACATATTCCGTTAAAGTTTAACTTAAAATGACTATATAGTATCATAATTATACTAAAGCTTTTTTGGTTCAAATTAAAAGTTTTAGATACGTAAAAATTTTTATTTTATTTTTAATTAATAATGATAAGAATGGTTGATTATTAATTATATGAAATGAAATTACCTGCAAATATAAGTTAAGTGGAATGAATACCAAAATATTTTCATCTTTCATTGTTTTAACGCAGTGGTTCCCAGTTTAAATAATGTACGGATCATTATTTCAAAATATTTCTTTTTTTTTCATGAACCCTAATGGAAACATGAAATATAAAATATTGATGAAAAAATTAAAGTTTTTTCATCATAGGATTTAGTAAAATCGTGTTTTTTAAAAAAATATTGGAAAAAGAGGATTTTTTATTGAGGGTTGGTAAAATTGGATTTTTTATTTTGTGGCTTGATTAAGTGAATTTTTTTCATAAGGTTTTGTTAACGAGCATATTTTTCCAAAAAAATTCTGGAATGAGATTTTTTTCAATTTATTATAGATTATTCCGTTAACGATGAATTAGCCTGTGCTTGTATTATATCTTACTTACATATTTGTATATTTAACTTTTCAAATCTTTTCTGTACATTTGGGAACAGCTGATACAAAGTATTGTATTTAACCTTTGTTTAAATATTATGAAATACATTTTAATTCATTATCTGTAAATTATTCGTTTTAGTATAAAATGTATATATCTTATTTAGATTTACATGCAACACTGAATTACAGAATTGTTTTTTCCAATACAAAAAAATTGATTATAAAATAGACCCTGATACGAAATTGATGAATCTGTATTTATGTATAAACACTACAAAGTAAACGATTTTAATAAATCTTGTTTTGACTGACTTCTGACTAAAATTTCTAATTAACTAATTAAATTGGTTGTTCATTAATATAACGTATTATTTTTCTCCTTTCTTTGTGTAAATATATAAACATGTAGAATGAAATTGTTGATTTACAATAATATTTTTTTGGTATATTTTATTATGAGTTTCGTGGATACTAAGCAATTTTTGTGGATTGTTAAACTCACCAGAAAACAAATCAATGTCTACTTCCGAAGCAAACGCTTTAACTTCAAATATAATCATGCAATGCGTTTTGCAAAATGACATGAATCGTTTAGCTGAACTTTTAAGTTACGATCCTACAATGGAAGACGTATACGAAAAAATACAGATTGATTTAATCAATGTTGATGAACATAACTTTAAAACTCCTTTAATGATGTCATGCATGCTTGGTAAAATGCTGTTTATAAAAATATTTTTTTGTACATGATAAATTTTAAATTGACAATTAGGAAGAAGTGAAATTTTAAAAGAACTATTAAAATGTGAAAAAATTGATATAAATTATTATAATTCATTGGGATATACTGCTGTCCACTTGGCTGTGGTGTGGGGTCAATTGGATTGTATAAAATTACTGACACAGAATAATGTCAATTTGGTATATTTTGCTCTCATTAATTTATCATTCAATTAGACATTCAAAACACGAGACAGAAACGAAACACCACGAGATATAGCTGTTCGGTACAAAAATGAAATTATTGTCAATTTTATTGATTTCACATGTAAATTTATATTTATAATTTATTATATTTTAAAATTTAGTGGCAAAATCTTTATTAGAAAATAAAATTAAGGCAGCAATGCTGTTAAGTTCTGAAACTGAAAAAATGAGACAACTACCAAAAGATGAACGAGCTGAATTTAACGCGTTAATAGTGGAAAAACAGGAAATAATAAAAAATCTACCCGAAGATTTTACCAAGAGTATAACAAATAACTTGATTTCTCAATCCAGAAAATTGCAAATTTATGTTTCCAAACTGAACGCTAAATTTGAACAATCCAATACATAATTAAGATTGTTTGTGTAATATTTGTACGATATTGTAATAAAAGGTTGTTAACTCGAATTAACTAATATTGTTCAAATTTAATTATTTCGCTAAACTGCAGACAGATGTATTGTATTTATTTAAATTGCTAGATTACTAGTATATTCTATTTTCTACAATGAAGTCAAATATAATTCAACCAAGTGTATATAATCTACCGGTTTATTTTACTCCGTTTACATTTGTGGTTCTCACCATTCTGCGGTATATTGAAGAATTAAAAAATTACAAATGGAAGCGATTTATAGCATTGGATGTGATTTGCGGCGTCACAATTTCTTTTATTCATTTATCGCATGCATTAAGTACGTTTATGGTAATATATATTATGTAATTTTCAGTTTTTTCAATTTTGGTCAAACAGCACGCGATATATTCCTTAATTGGAACTATTGTACAAGTTTTCGTGTATGCTATTTTTGGCACATGTAAACACATTTCTTTTGGAACCAGTGCCCTGCTTGGAATTATGGTGGGTGAAACAATATCCATTTACAACAAAAGCAATGTAATTCAACAAATTATTGATGATACTTCTGTGGAAAACGCAAACCTCTTAATTTCAGTATCGATTACATTTTTTGTCGGCTTGTTTCAAATAGCAGCCAGTTTTTTACATCTATCGAAAATCGTGGAAAAGCTGTTATCCGATTCATTTACAGTGAGATATACATTGTATGTAATTCATTACATTTGTCTTAGATTGGGTTTCTCGCTGGAACAGCTGTTCACATAATTTGGAGCCAATTGCCATATTTTTTTGGAATCATTATTCCCATCAGGGTACAAGACAATTTCAATACGGCTCACAGTGGATTATTCAAAATTTACAAATTGACAGCTTATTTATGGAATCAGATGGTTATATTATTTTTAAAAAAGTACATTTATTTTTATCTAGTTTATCAACAGAGAAATTAATCAAAATGATTTTATTAATGCTTGTTCCTGTTTTATTTTGATTGTCACATATTGGATAATAACCTATATTGTTCGAAAATATTCTCCTCACAAATATCATAAATTTACAGTTATACCTGCCGAAATTTTTGTTATTGTTATATCACTAATTGTGTGCTATACTAGTATCATTCCTTTCTACACTATTACAATCAACCAAAATGATATGTACGACAATTTACATGTACCCGTTTTACCTCAAGGCTCCATTATTAAACTTATTTATGTGGATGCCATTTTTATAGCAATAGTATCTTACATTGTTAATCATACGCTAATTAAATCTTTTGAAGATTCTTATAGAAAAAAATATAATAGCGAGAAAGAAAACTATATTGATGATTTTCAAGATGGTAATTATATTTTTTATATAAATTAACGTTTTTGATACATACAAACGACTATACCTAATCACAGAGCCGAATCCACCAAGCTCGAGGCAATCGAAAATGAAAAATAGGCCCCAAATTTTTTTTTCATATAATGTGTAGTGTCATATAGCCCGAGTCACTATTATTATCCAATATTCTGATCCAATTATTTAATATTATCCAAGAATGAATACCAAGCTTTGAACTTGACATTTTTAATTAAATACACAAAATAGTTATATTTAAGAATATATTTTTTAATACTCAATTTCGAAAAATAAGGGCTCCATTTTACCAAAATTTCGTCAAGTCCCGAAGAGTGGTTTTAGTACTGTACATATCGTCCTCTACAGCAGAATCGGGAAGCAGTTACTCTTTTGGTGACTATTTAAGTACTTATGTAAATTATTTATTTTTCAACTTTTAAACAGTTTTAAACATTTTCTACTACACACTGTACCAATTTTTCATGCAGATATAAAAAAATAGTAAAAAACATAATAAATGTATAATTGGCACATTATAATCATTTTAATTCTGAATTTTGAGATGGATCTGGATATTGTTTTGTTGAATATACTAGAACCGTTTCTCTTCAGTTAAAATTGAAATTTATATTATGTAAATTTTCAAAAACGGGGCCGTATAATTTTTTGATATAAAAAAGTAGCCAACGAGAGGCAAAAGGTTGTCGATCCCTGCTCTACAGCAATGGCACGAACTTAGCAACAAATCTCAGTTCCAAAAAAAATTTTCGTGGGCCCTCTGGAAATATTTTTATGGTGTAAAATATATTAGTATATTATAGTAAATTATCGCATACCAAGAAATCAAAAATGATTTCTCAATTGAAGAATCGCACAATTTTACTTCAAAAATGTGCTAAAGAAAATGTGTTTTTTTGCGTAATTTTTACCTCTAAAATGGAATGAATTATAACCTTATAAAAAACGTTGATATCATCAATTTTTTATGGAAATAAGTATTCAAATGTCTAAAAATATTCATTTCAATTAAAAAAATCCATCAATGGACGAACTTAAAAAATTACATTTTGCTTTGGCCCATGTCTGAAAATATTGTCCAATCTATGACCTTAAAAAAATTAACCCAAAAGAATTGTCGTCAAATTTTTCATTACATACATTCAGTGGAAAATCCACTTTACCAACCTTTAAGCATGCAGGAGATGAATCAACGCTGATGTTCAAACTCTTATTTTTAACTTTATTTTAATGGTAGCATTTAGGTGATTTCCCCAAAATTTAAAAGAATTCAACTAATTTTTCCTTAAATTTAGAGATAAATTCATGCACCAAAAAAATTGTTTAATAAACTAAGCCAATAACAGTGGTTCCAAAACTTTTTATCGTCCACAACAAATATTTTTCATTTCTCAACAATCGTTGGTCCTGTAAATGTGAAATAATTACATATTATAATACAAATATCCCGTTTTATCTCTGGAACTTCGTCTTTTTTGCGATTCTGAATCAAGTGCTTGAGTCTACCATTTCGAAGCTATGGCCCCTTCTTTAATAAATTTTTTTCTATGCCTCATTATAATTTTTTTAGAAATAATTAATAATGATTAAAAAATTATGCATTTTAACACATTTAAATTTTTCCGATTCTTCTATATACTCACTTGTAAGTAATAAATACATTTCTTAAATAATATAAAAAATATGTATATAAAATTTTTTGTGGCGCCCAAATAGAAAAATTTTTCCACATACCCTTGATTTTTGAAGTGGCCCCTTAGTGCCATATGGCTCCTATTGGGAAACCCTGTGCTAGAGTATGCTTATATTGTAATAAATTTTTATAGAAAAACCAGAAGTCACTGATCAAGTCCAAATTAGTTTAATAGACCCACATGGGAAAACTAACAAATCAATAAATTGCAAATTCTTTATAAAATACGAATCACACCTCAAATTGTTCAAAACTCATATGGAAATGATTGGAATAGGGATATCAAATTTGATCAGTTGTTTTTTTGGTGCATTTGCTGGAACTGCAGGTAAAATAAATGAAAAATATTAATGTATAAATTATATAGCACCACCACGATCCTTATTGCATTTCAGTATTGGTGGTAAATCTCTCTTCATTTCATCATTTATTGCTGGAACGACTTTGACAATTATAACATTTACTTGCATTGGAATTGGAAAATATATTCCTTACTCTTCAATTGCAGCCATTGTGATATTTACTGTATTGCCTTTGCTCTACAATTTGTGTACCAGCATTTTTAAAAATTTTTGTAGGAAAAATTTTTCTGATAATATACAAATTATAGTAATATTTTTGTCCGTAGTAACACTCAATATAAAACTGGGGCTATTGGTGGGATTGTTATACAATTTGATTATTATTTTTCAAAAATCTCTTTTTTCTGGTACACTATTGGAAGATAACGATAATTGTGTTGTTTACCATGTTCCAAATTATCTTTACAATGCGACGGTGGATATTTTAGACAATACTATTCATTTTAAAAACAAAGAAAAAAAAGGAGTAATTGATCTCTCAAGAAACGTTTATACTGACCGTCAATCTGTCGAATTTTTGATGAGCTTGGATAAACAAAAATATAGTTTTGTTTTGCGAACCAATCAAAACCAACTAATTAAAGAAATACAATCTAAATTTATTGTAAAGTTGGTGTAATTACCAAAATGTTTTGTTACATTTACTAATCAATTAGTATATTACATATTTTATATATGGCTTTATGATGTTGGTTCAAACTTGAGTATTTTTATCGCCTAGTGAATGTTTGGAACTATTTCCATCTACTTTTAGTTTCCGGTTGGAAGAATATGTTTCGTTATATTGGTCTGTAAAGGAGCCATCTTCGTTAAATTTATTTGGATCTAGGCCCGATTCATCGCCCATTTTATCAAAATCGTCATCTTTACCATCAGAACTACAAATGGAAATATTTTTTCGTATTGATATAATACTTCCACCAACAGGAGGGTTTTCTCTAAATTGCATTTTTAATTTAATATACATTTTAATTTTAAATTACACCCTTCTGTAATCATGAAAACCACTATCAGCAATTTCCTTTTCTGGGTCATTTCCTGTTGCTCTCTCCTTCTTGTCGACTAAATTTAATTAGTAAATAGAAACTTAAATAAGCATACCATTATACGTACTTCCTCTACGTTGGTAATACAAAATAGCCATAACCATCAAAACAACTAGTACCAATATCAAAATTAACGGGAATACTATCCACATCCAAGATATTGCCAATTGGCTCACGACTAAATAAGATATTTATATAATTTTAATAAATTTACTTTTATCCACTTCTGGGCCTTTAGATATTGTGGCTTGACTGGTAGCATCAGAGTAGTCTGTGAAAGCACGACATGTGTAAACGCCTAAAATCTCATCCAAAGTATCAGAGTTAATGGTCAGCGTGGATGTTTTATTTGTGAAAATGCTGTAAATTCCCGTAGATTTGATTTCAAAAGCGTGACCTTCTTGCAATTGTTTCTTCCATTCGTAATTTAAAGTTTCCGATTCATCAGATGTAGCACTACAAGTTAAATTATATGCACCTGGTTCACCGATTATTTTGTTAATTGGTCCATTTAAAATTTTTGTTAGATCCAAAACTTTCAAAAAAGTTGAACCGTATACGTAGCCATACTCATTTGATGCGTTACATTGAATATTTTGTCCTTTCAATTGTGGATGCGTTTGTTGATTAAATATGTTGGAATTTTCGATTCTTCTATCATCACTTTCTACAGGTGTTCCATTAACATACCACACAATTTTCAAATTCTCCCATGGATAAACATTACATTTAAAACGAGCGGTTTCACCAACTGCTACATATACGATTTTTAGAGGGGTCATAAAATATGGCCTTTCTGTAACAATAAGCTCAACGTCAATTTCTGTTTCTCCTTCCGAGTTTTGTCCAGTGCATCTGTACGTCCCTTGGTCGCTTAATTGTACATTATAAATTAAAAGGTAAGCATTTTCAGAAGAAAATTTTGCTGGCATTTTATTGTTAACAAGTAAACTTTGCCAATGTGTATCTACTTTTGGACTAAAATGAAATTAAAAATATATCAAAAATGTATTACTATCCTGTAAAAACACAATATAACTTTGCGTTGTCCCCTAAATTATAAATGTTTTTTGAAGAATACATTATGGTCGGTTTTGTCTTATCAGTTTGTCCCTTTTGTATCAATATACTAGAACAAGTAAAAATTTCTTTTTGTAAACCAGGAATAAATACTCCTCTCTTGTATAATTTAGCTTCATTGTTGAATATAAAATCAGAATCCACCACATTAAGTAGGTAAAGATTTCCTATATTTATAATTAATTATGTAATAAATATTAGGACTTAGTTATGAGATCAGTGGTTCCCGATTCAAATAACGTACGAACCCCATTTCTAAATATTCTAAAACTAAAATACGAAATATAAAACATTTATGAAAAAATTAAAGGTTTTTTCTCATACAATTTGGTAAAATCGGATTTTCCAAAAAAATATGGGTAAAAGTCGATTTTTCCCTGAGGGTTTAAAATGGTATTTTTTATTAAATTTAATTAATGGTGGGATTTTTGAAATAATAATGTAGCAATCGTTTAGGCTTTGGGATAAATTGCCAACCTCAGTCAACTCTGATAATAATAAAAAGGCCTTCAATACTTGTACTGCAAAAATCATTAGACAAATTTAATTAAGTGCGAATATGAATATGGGGTGTCCAATTCTGATGTGATTTTTTTATTAGAAAACCCATTTTGCATGTGGATGCCTTTTTTGATTTTAAGAATTTATCAACCAAAAAAATGCAATCGATTAGTATTTACCCCCTAAAATTTAATTATTGAAATTCATATAATAATTCAATAAAGGTAATAACATTTTATCTAATGCAAAAAACTTGTCTTAAAAATAATTATTCTAATTCAATACCTAATTCTAATATGAAAAGATATCAATGTTTTAGAATCGCATGTAATAGTTGGTAAAAGTATAATTTTCCCTAAGGGCTGGTAAAAGTTAATTTTTCTTTTTAGGGTTGATAAATTTTGAAGGGGATTAATTAATTTGTCAGTATTTAATTAAAATACTGACATTTATTAATAAAAAAATTGTGTATTTTCAACATAAAATTTTCAGTATACACACTAAAATAAAAAGTATTTTGTCAATATTCAATTACATATTTGTCAGTTTTTAATTGCTTTCTTGTCAGTACATAATTGCATTTTTCTCAGTAAATATATTAACTAGATCAGTATTCATCGAAAATTGTAAGTAACTCAACAAAAATGTATATAGAAATAACACATTTTATAAAATAATAATTTGTCAGTAAAAAAATTGAATTGTAAGTGTGATGATTTTGGAGTTTCAGTATAAAAATTAAAAATCTAGTTTTTAAAAATTGAATGTAATTATGTCAATTCCTTTAATCTGTTTTATATCTCTCTTGTCTTTATTATCCTTGTGAGGTTAATCTTATGAAATACTTTATATAATAATAATATATAATTTTTTTTACTGCCATTCCAATGTAAATACTGACAATCAATTATTTATACTGACACCTTATCAATTGGCACCTAAAATGCTGACAAACCATCTACAATACTGAAAAATCAATGTTTCTACTGACAAACCATAACCAATACTGACAAATCAATAAGAAAAATACTGACTCGATAAATGCACGCCAATTTTGAATGTTAGTAAAAGGTAAATGAATTTTTGAAATTTTAGTAAATTTTTGAATGATTCATATATGACTCATTGGATGTGAAACCGATAATTAAGTGTGAAAGGTATAATCATTAAAATGTTATAATTTAAATATTTTTCATAAAACTTTATAAATCAGATATATTTCCAATATCATTGATTAGAAAACCCAGATATTTTTCATTGAAACGAAAAAAATATCCATTTTAACAATTGTTTCAAAATCAATCACTTAAATTTTGTAAATTAAAATAAAAAGCAATACACATGGACTTGAATTTAAATTTTATGAAATATAATTATCATATATAGGTCTATAAACGGAAAAACAATAAAATCCGTGTTTTTAAACATTACGGGTTCATAAACAAAGTTTTAATAATGACTATTTTCTTTACTTGCAAATTAGTCTGATTTTTAGATTTTTTTGAAATAATATTACCTTCACTATTAATAAAACGATCACTCTCTTCAATTCGTATCCAATCTGCTCTATCTCCATTTGCAATATACCAATTATATTGAACTTTATATATTGGGTTTATTTTTGGGCAATCGATGATGACATCGCCATTTAATGCAACATGTAATTCATTTGTACCGATTTGAGCATTAATATTTACTGAATAAAATGATTAAAATCGAAAATATATGAAATGCACCTATCTTAATAACCCTAGTCAAATCTGATACATCTCGTCCATATTCGTTAATAGCATGGCATCTATAAAAACCTTCATTGTTTGCCAAAATGTTGGTAATATTTAAAACAGAAGATTGAATTCCATTAATAAAAACATTCTTGATGCTTATACCATCTCTGTTTCGAATTATTTTGTCGTCTATGTACCATTCATATCTAAAAATTACATTTAAAATGAAAATTTGTCATATACCTAGCTGTTGGAGTTGCGACTGCAGAACAAAGTAAAATACCATTCGTTCCATCTGGTATGCTTAACACTCTTTGATAATCTGTAGTTTTGATTAATGGAGGTAGAAAACCTAAAATGGATGAAAAAATGTAAATTTATCCAAACCTTGTGAATAATAGGGTGATAGTAGTATACCAAAACACAATGTTGAAAAAAAATAGATTAATAACATTTTCTAAAATAAACTAGTAAACAAATCCAATGAAAATAGGTTAACTAACTATTGTTAATTATTGAATAAACATAAACATTACCTAATAATGTTCTAATTTTAAAAATGTAAAATGTTTCCAGTTAAAATTTTGTAGCAGTTAATGAAATCCTATAGTGATGTTAATATCATATCAATTTTATTTCTAATCCCGGTTATAAAACAAACAATAAAAACGCCTCACACTTTAATTGAGTCAGTGATAGGAAGAGAATGTCGCATTATTGTAAACTCTAACGACATAATAAACTAAATCTATGTCGTATTGTTCAAGTGACGCATTCGATGCAGGCTATGTGAATTGTTGTTGATATATCGAGTTCTACTAGAAATTATTGCTTGGACAGTTTCTTTGTTTATAAATTAAGCTTTTAATTTAAATGAATACACTATGCTTAATTTGATAAATCATTACTCTTATTATTATTTTGTTTATCTGATGAATAAATTACCATTAATGCTTCATCGTGGTATTGAACTTAATCATATACTAATTCTTTTCCACGTATTGGTTATAATTTTATTTAATTTACAAATAAATCTTATTTTCATAAAGGAAATTTTTATACATAATAATTAATACAATTATGTATATCAAGTTTTCATGTTCAATAAAGAGTATTCAATATACGCATATTAAGCATATAATGTATGTGATGCGTAGTACACATGACTCATAGTTTTGAGGTACGCCTATATTTATACACAATGGGATTTTGAAGTATAAATCATACTTATTTATAAATGTTTTAGTAATTTGTATTTTCACTTAGATTTGACTTGACACATGTACCCTAAAATTTTAATGTTATTTATTTTCACTAATGATTTTAAAATAAGTTAAAATGCTGATAATCAGAAACATTTTGTATGAATCGAACCACATGGCTTTTTGATAAATTTTTTTATTGGGGTTTCAGATATACAAAAAAATATGTTTTAGAAATTACTTTATCAAAAATCAATTTTACATTTTTATTAGTTTACAATTTAAATTTAACATCATGGATGTTTTTGTAAATACAATGTCAATAATTTAATACAATAAGTTCAATAATTTCTCAGTCTACTTATATTTTGCTCGAGAAATAACTTGATGGCAATGAATTATTTGCATGTGAATGTCAAAATAATATAATCTAGACAATTTTCACTAGATGTTTCCATAATTTAACAATAAATCATAAAAATGACAAAAAAATTAAACGAAAACAAATGTTTCAAACTACAATCCTGTACATTTATCTGACACACTTTAAAATTAATTAATTTAACTCCAAGGTGAATAAACTATTAAAACAACCCTGAAAGTGGCATTATTAAAATTCAAAAGTAAACATAAAATGGAGTAAAAATATTTAAATATTTTTCAAGATTATCGATAATTTATTCATTCTATAAATTCTATCAAATCAATATGAATAATCCGAGTTTATACAAATTACATTAAATATTTATTAGCATATAATTAATTTAATATTAATTATTGAGAAATTGAATATGTATGAATAAATATAAAAATGTAATTAAATTCTTAATAATTTAAAAATTATATCAAACTTTTTTTTCAATTATATCAGAGATTGAATTGACTAAGTCGATAATGTTCTTAGATACATTTGTATTGGTTTTAATTTTTTTTAATTTTGAAACAATTTCTGACACATATTTAGCCAATTCTCGAGAAGGATTTTCGGAAAGGTTGACAAATAAATTGTACACAATACTAATTCCTCTAAAAACAATATCCAAGTTTTCGTTTATCAATAATTTCATTAAAATAAATATCCATTTGTTTTCATCGGAAAAAAGAGTAGGAATCTTTTTGCATACTGTAGAATTATAAGATATTGTTGCCAAAAGTCCTGATGCCGCTAAAACTAACTTTTCGTCAATAGAATGTTCTTCGTTGGTATTGCCCAAACAATATAGCAATATTAACTTAACCCTATCGTTTTCTGCAGAAAAGTATCGATGAAACTAAAATATTATATTAACCATCATTATTTAATTTTTAATTAATGTTAAAGTCATGATGAATATAAATGACATTAACCTTTATCCTGTCGCTAATAGTTTCCGTGGTTTCAGGTACTATTGCTTTAAATCTGTTGATTTATATATGATAACTAAGATATATTCAAAAAATTACTGTGCTAGAAATACCTCTGAAAATGGGGTTACACGCGAGATTTTATTTGGGTAATCTTTTTCTATCAGTTTTTAATTATTAAAATGATTTAAATACAAAATTTATATATAACAATAATCAAAATTACTAGGAAACCTCCATTGTTCCATTTTGGGAACATTGATTTTTATTAGTTTATTGTACTTACCTTGGCTTAGTAATTTTGTTTATTTTACTATTAAAGTATAATAAATATGATGGAAAATAATATGTGACTGAGCCAGTGTTGTAGTTGAAAAACAAAAGCTTTAAAGTTCAAATTGAAAATGGGACTGAAAATCTATAAATTTTCTTGACTCTCTGAAGCACGAACCAATGGATATAAAGTGATAATTTTTTTAGAGGTAAAAGACGATACGATGGGATTAATTTGATTAGATGCATTGTAAAAACATACTAATGTACTTTAAATTGTACCTGAAAAA
Source organism: Intoshia linei (assembly GCA_001642005.1). Taxonomy (NCBI): domain Eukaryota; kingdom Metazoa; phylum Orthonectida; family Rhopaluridae; genus Intoshia; species Intoshia linei. The sequence goes on along the minus strand of LWCA01000035.1, from coordinate 2,030 downwards.
CATGTTCCATTTTGGGAACATTGGCAGGATAAAGGACAATTATTCTAAAAGTTAATAATTACAAACCCGCTAAAAAGAAAAGCTTTGTTAATTGTTCATTACATGCATTTCAAGGTATAATCACTAATCCAACCAACAGTTTAAAAAATTTCCCCTACTTTTCTGATATATCAAATTTTCACCATTCAAAAATTTCTTTATCCTTTACATCCGTATTTCCAATCCTATTTAGCCTCTCTTACAACATTTTACTGTTTACATGAAAACATTTTGTTTCAAAAATAATTTTTCCCCAAGTTCCCCATTGGGAAACAGTGATTCATATTATATTGCCAAATTATCAAACATTGTTACATCTTATTGATAAAATCAATCAATAATATGTGGTATAATTAAATAATTACTAATAAACATAATATTTAAAAAATGTAATTTGTGAGCCGTTTAAATGCATGAATCCACAGCCCCATAATTATTATCATATAATCAATATTTTATATAAATTTTGTATTAAAAATAATATAAATAATTAATATTTTAATATTTTTAAATAAATTAAATTTTACACACCCTTTAATTTATCACAATAAATTGTCGTATATTGATCTGATTCATTGTCATATAAGAAAAATTAAAATATTTTTATTCACCATACAAACTTTATACAACTTACAAAAAAAAAATACTTTCTAGTGAAAATAAAAAGTACATACACAACATATTCAATTTTATTACCTCTATAATTTCAATTCAAAGTTATAGTATATGAAATTATTACTGCCATTTATTAGATATATTAAATATCATCCATAATAAATCAAATTACCGTTTCTTCCATAACTAAATTGCAGAGACACTCAACTGAAGCTCTTCTCAAATTTTCATTTTCACTGTAAATAAAAGTTTCAATATTTAAAAAGTCACATTTGTTAAATATCACAAGTCTAAATTAAGAATAAATACAAAAAATGATAAAAGAATACCTAACAACATTACTTACAGATGACAAATTTGTAAGGGCTAATAAACCTTCAAATTGTTGAAGTGGTTCTTTTTCAGTGAATAAATTTAATTCAAGCGGTTTTACTACATCACAAGCCTTTTAATAATATTAAAGGATAAAAATATATTACAAATGATTCATTATAAGCAATGTTTGGATTGGCTGAAATTAATAATTTGGCTAAAGTGTGACACGTAATATTGGTTAATTCAGGTTTTTCCTTTCGACATAACCAGAAATTCAAAAGTGACTAAAAATTAAAGCTATACAAAATTACAGCGATATCATATATACCAGATATATTCATAGATTAAAATATCGTAACTTATATAAAACTATTTGTTTGTCTGTCTATGGGTATTAGAATGTCACATTTTTTGTTTGGAAAATTAATATAAAATGAAAAAATAATAATTTTTGTTTTTGTTTTTTTTTGTTTTAGGTTTTGGAAAATTTTGGAATTTGATGGGCAATTAGCACTAAAAGTGTGTACTTTTAAAATAGAAAAACTAATTCGCAATCAAAAATATTTAACGCTATCTATTCGAGTTGCGTTTGTCATTTTAAATATATCACTATAAATATTATGAAGAAATTAAAACTGAACTTTATTTTAACGGAAATCGGCGTTTAAGCTTTTAAACGTAGTACCGTATTTATAATACTGTTGTCCATGTTTAGTTATACAGTTTATTTTTTTAAATTTGTTTCTAGCTCATATTTTTTTAGATTTTATTAACGATTGAATTTTGGTTATTTACAATATAATAAATTCATTCAAATACAAGACATTCACGATCTTGTTAGTCATGCCTGCAAAAATAAAGTCATGTTTGCAATATATATGGTCAATACAGAGATTCCATAATATACCAAAATTTATTAGATATTTTTTGTTAAAATAACTTTTAAATCATTTTTAAGCACAAATTAAATTAATCTTTCACAATATATTCGGGAAATTTTTTTCATGATAATTCTTAATTGCACATTTGTCGATAATTATATTTAAATTTTATATTATTTA
>LWCA01001197.1:0-11176 GCA_001642005.1 Intoshia linei | reverse complement strand
TTTAATGAAAACAGCCCTAGAATTTCAAAAAATTTACAGGTTGTACAGTTGTATACTGTTACCACACACAGAAAATTTCAATCAAAATAAGTGACGACTTTACGGTCAAAAAAGCATTATAGTATTTATATTTTTTTTTCCAAATATTTTATTAAAAAAAACTAAAACATATTTATAAAGTGAAGATTCGGTTAATTATTGATACATAATGGGTATTTTTAAGTATTTATTAAATTGGTAATGAATATATATCATCACATTGAAAATGATAAAATAGATTTTTATAATTTTATTTTTTCTGGAATTTATGCTATTTATCACAATTTTTAAGATTAGACTGTTTTTAGTTTATTTTTAATTTATACACACATTCTCTCTAATAAATTAAAAAAATGCGATAAAATCTTTTTTAAAATTCTTTAACCAAATGTTAACAAACAAAAAATTAAGATGGAATAATTCACATTAAAGTAAAAAGTAATGTGATATGATGGTTCCAACTGAAACTAATTTGGGAACCACTCATTTAAAGGATTGATAATAGTGAATAGTATGATTTTTAAGTTAAATTTTCAACGTAAATTTATTTTTTCAGTATAATAAAAATTTGCCCTCGGCAGAGCTAGGTCCTGTTTGTACGTAGTACATAACAGTCAACCTAGTTTGTTTATAATACTGAATATTCGTTATACGTACGGATTGGAAGGATTCAATGAATAGTAAAATGGTATTACTTTTTTAAATTCAATACCCTCTAACATATTACAAAACACCTTCCAAGCTATAGTATTGGTAGCATTTTTTATAGATAAATCTATTATAGAAAATTCGTTGAAAAGATTGTCCCGGTTAATTTGGTTAAATTTTTTTATATTATTATAGATTTGAACACATTTTTCTATATTTATTCATGTAAAACGTGATCTATCTATGACCTAATATAAAGGAGACAATGTTTGTGTTTGTAGTGTCCATTTTATTAGATAAGTTACCAATTTATGGTAGAAAAAACAAATTTTTGATCTTACAAATATTTCCTCATTGTCATTAAATCCGGATAATATTATAATACAATGAGATGTAATAAAATCTACATTTGGCATTATGAATAAAAAAATCAATTTCCTTAAATAACATAATGACTTAAATCCGAATTCTACATACTATATAATATGTACAAATAAATACAAAACCTCATCTCCCTCAACTTTCATAAGTGATTTCTGTATTACATCCGCAGTGTTGCTTAAAAATATCATCCAAAACAATAAATATTTATTGTTAAAAAAATTTTTCAGTTTTGTGGAAGTATTATTTACATCAAAATATTTTTTAAAACTTTAAACATGTATAATATACGATCAATAGAAGGATCTAGCGCTAGCCATCTCGTTGAACTATATCCCAATAATAATTTGTTTTCTATTCCATGTCAGTGCATATTTTTTTTAATGTGGTGGTTCTGGAAGTGTAGCTATAAAAATATAAATAAATCTGTATAATAATTTTTTTCAAGTCGACAGGCATTATTTCAGAGGCATTTTTTATAGCATTATTTTAAATATGTGTATTGCACCCGGTGGCAGAGTTGCCAGAAAGTGCGATATTCGCGTATTTCTAATGGTTACGAACGAATTTTACAAGTGTACATTTGAATTAGACATTCCATAACTTTCATGATGCAAGTGAATAATTTAATCATGGAAACATTTATATTTTGATCAATTAAATTAAAAATTAAATTAACTTTTCAGTTTTACGTTAACAATTTTTATTTATTTTGTGATTTTAACGCTTTATCACCTCAATTTTTTTAATGTTTCTCAATATTTTCATCAGAAAATGTTATAATGTATCTTAAAATATGACTTCTAATTAGTAAAAAAATTGGTTTATATTTATGATAGTCATTAAAAATGGATTCTAGAGCTTTAGAAATAAAATTTTTAAAATTATCGGAATTTTTGGTTTATATAAATTGGTTAAGAAAAAATAAATAATTCAAAATTCCGTTAAAATGGAATTTCCGCTAACATAATGTATATGTAAAAATTCAAATTAAATTTAAATTTCAACAAATATATAACACAAAATTTTCAACTATTGAAACTAAATTAATGATTAATTCATTCCAGTATTTCAGCAAAAAAAAATGTACCGTAGGGTGTCACATCGTTTTTAAATTTTGATAATTTGAAAGACTAAGTAGCTAGGTGGGGTGTATTTTTGAATGCAGATTACGATGTTAAAAACAGTTTTTCAAAAAAATCAGTAACGACGTTGCATTGCTCAATTAACTAATTAACAAAAAATAGCTAAATTTAATTTTATTTCCATGTTTTTCTTAATTTTATCATACAAAAACTTAAATTCCTGCTTCGTTTGCGAAGAACAATTAAAAAAATTTGGATATGTTAATATATCGTGTTGAGCTAAATCATGTACAACTATATTCTATAACATCAAAAAAAAACTTTAAAAATTGTAGTTATTATTATTTTGTTTTGGTGTTTAAACAATATTTTATGGGGTTAATAAATGTAGACACTTTTTGTAACGTGTTGAAAATTTGACTCTAATGATAGAAGACACTGTAATATTCATTGTAAATGTTTATTTAGTTACAATAAATGTAACTTTAGTAACCGTATATCATTTTATTATATTATCGACTTAAAATTGTATATAGAATTTATATTTCAGAATATTTCTTATCTAAACATTACATACATGCGGAACAATCATTCCAAAGGCGAAAAAAAACAAAGGTTGAAGACAAAACCTATTTGAGACTCTTATTGTTTCGATTCTACATACGATGTCCACAATGCCTAAGCGAGATTGTGTTTAGAACAGACTTGGAACATGGCGATTATGAAATGGAAGCTGGGGCAAAACGATGCTATGAAGCAAGTCGATTAGCTTGGATTGCAGAAAAAGATCAATTGGAGAAAGAGGCTTTAGAAAACGAAAATAACCCAATGGCTATAATGGAAAATAGAATGAAACAATCTAAACAAGAAATGGAAATTATGGTTAAACATTGAAGAATTTAATGGAACGAAGTTGCCAAAATTCTAATTTGACTGCTGATGATTGAAATCCCTGAAACTCAAAATACTCAAATCGATGAGGAAACAGAATTGATAAAAGAATTAGGTGAAATAAGAAATAATGTTAGATTAAGATCAATTAGTGAGAGTAGTAAGGATAGTAATTGTGATGAACCTATACAAAAAGCTAAGTTAAGATCAAAAAAAAGTTCCTTCGTATTTTCAAGGTATCATTAAAAAAGGAAAAACTGACAGTTCAATAAATGAAATTTTAACAAAACAATCTCTCATTGGAGCTTATTCAGACAGTGACTAAATTTCCATTTGTAATTTTTAGTTTTTGTAAATAATGTTAAATATATTTTGTTTAGTTTCCACTTGATGTTTTCACTTTTTCATATCCTTTTTAAGTTACAGTCAATTTATTTATTCGTGAATCGTATTGTTACAATTTCTCATTCTACCCAGAAAATTTTATAGTAAATATGACCTTTTATAAAATGATTCCTGATTACAGAAGTTCTATTCTGTGTAAATTTAATGGATTTATTGCAGAGTTGACATTTTGCACGTTCATTGTCCAATTCATAAATTTATATTCAGTAATCCAAGCTTTTTGAAAACTATAACTATTTTTTGGCATTTTATAAATAAAAATAAATATGCAAAATGACAGTATAATCAAAATTTTATAAATTTATTAATTGAAAATACCATAGCGTATTACATTTTAAAATTATTAGAGTTTATAATAAACTTAAATTTTTAGTACGTTTTTATCAGTGCTACCTAAAACGTACGTTCTGGTAGCATTAGTTTAACAGATTAACATTTATGTAAAAATAAATAATATATTTGCATAATTTATGGCAGCATTCTTACAAAAGGTGAAGTACATTTAAACGTATTCTTAAAACGCACAACCGTTCAGCTTTATTTTCTGGCAACTCTGTTACTGTGGATTAATCAAAAAAAATAAATATCAAGTTAACTTTATGATGTATATTTATTGATATCAGCAAAATTGAAACACATTTGAACGGTAATATTTAAACATTTATTGCACCTTGTTAGAATCATAGCGATTCGCTATGTCTTTATTTATAGACCACATCTATGTATTAACAAATAATAAATAAATTTCTTTAGATAGAGATGTCATCCTATTTGAATAACAAATTCACTTCGGTATATTTTATATTTATACTAGCTTGGCTGGTTTGTACTATGTACAAACAGCACTTAGCTCTGCCGAGAGTGGACATTTTAATTTTAACATTAAAAATTAAATTTATTATGGTTCTAATCACTTTTACGAATCCATTAAAATAAGACTACCAAAAATGTATTACCGTACATTGTATAATTGTTATTTATTTTTTTCCAGGTGATGATAATAATTAACTTAACTATTTAAAAACATGTCAAATAATATACTATCAATATTTATTTACATTTAATTTAATTTACTTGTTAAGGAATTTCTTTTGAAGCCTTTTAAATCTAAATTAATGTACACTCCGTCCAATAATTATAACAACACTATCATTTTGTTAATAACAATTATATTTGTAGATCAAAATTTATAAAAATTGGTATGCTGGACATGCACAATGTAAGGTTGTCATATTAAAAAAAATAATTGAAAAAAAACAAAATTAACTAAAGTTTTTTAATAAAAATGTTAAAAATACAAAAACACGAGTGTCCATAAATTATAACAACACAGCTGTTTATTAATTATAATGACCATATATGCTACATGAATATTTCTTTCAATAATTAATTGACTTTATTTCAACCTTTAATACTTCGATTGCACGATTTTTTACAGAATCTGATAGTTTTAAAAACGTTTCATCCAAAATGTCCTCTCATGAATCCATTACGGCTTTTTTTAGTTCATTAATATTGTTATATTGTTGATTTCCACCATAGAGACATCAAACCATTATATTCCAAATATTTTCTATAGAGTTGAGATCTGGAGACATAGCAGGCCAGTTCATAATATTAAAAAAATGATCATTTAAAAATAATTTTGTCGACCTAGATTTGTGACAACTCGCATTATCTGGTTGATAGATCAAATTTTTTTTTAAATTTTCGTTGTGATGAAGGAGAGGTATGTGGTTATGCTCTATAACTGTTTGGTACTTGATAGAGTTTATATTACCATCTACTTTGACAACACATTTTATACCACCACTTCAGAAAGCTCCCCATATTATAACACCACCTCCACCAAATCTTCTACTGACCTTTTCTGGCGTAAGTTATGCCAGTAATAATTGTAGTAATCGGGGACCATCTAGATTTAACTTTTTTTTATCAGTCCAAATGATATTTTCAGAATCTATATTACTCTTCAGATAATTTTTCGCCCACTTTACTCTAGAGTCCTTGTGTCTTGCTAGTAATTTGGGCTTTGGTTTAATTTTAACAAGGATGATATTTTGGTTTGACTTTATAACATTGTAAACGGAAGATTTTGATATATTTATTCTTTTAGAGCACCTAAAATGAATTTTTTTCATTATCACTTAATTTGCAACTTCTACCCATGTTCTAATTAAATTGTTATAAAATTATTATTAATTAATACAATTAAAAATCGGATTTTTCAAAATGTTGTTATAATTTATGGACACTCGTGTTTTTGTATTTTTAACGTTTTTATTAAAAAACTTTAGTTAATTTTGTTTTTTTTCAATTATTTTTTTTAATATGACAAACCTTACATTGTGCATGTCCAACATGCCAATTTTCATAAATTTTGATTTACAAATATAATTGTTATTAACAAAATGATAGTGTTATAATTATATGACGGAGTGTATTATAAGAGTTGAGTGTTGTAAATTTTTTAACACTCACATTCATGAACTAAATATACACTTCAAATTGACGCTAATTACTTAAATGAATTTTCTTATACATTATTTCAGATTAGTGTGAAAATTATGACATCATAAAAATAAATTTAAAATAAAAATGTCTGAGTGTTTGAGTGTTAATAAATTTTGAAATAATTTTATATAAATCAAAATGAATTATTCACAATTCAAATAATAATTACTTAGCTCGTTCCCTTCGTCTAAACATTACATTAATTAATGTTAAAATGTTAATATAGTATGATAATAAATACGTAATTAATAAAATAACAATTAAACTAAATTCATAAATATTTATAATATAAAATTCATAATATTAAGTTATATATTAACAGTAATTTCAAAATTACTCGTGACCATATTCGGTCTCATATCTAAATAAAACTTTAAGTAAATTAAATACAGTGCAAACTCCCTATAAACACCCATATAAAATATGATTATAAAGAGTTATAAAATTTAAGTTGAAATTTTTTACTTAATGATATTATTTTAAAATGAAATAGTTAATAAATAAAGATTTTATAAAACTTACTGTGTGGTTTTTGACCTCCAAGTTCCTCTAAATAAAAAGAAATTAATATTTTAAAACAGTTTATCAAAAATTAATATATCAATCATATAAATCAATTTCAACACCACAAATCTACGCATTCCCGGTGAAAAATAATTTGTAATGTATTATCAACCAATATTTTTCAAATATTTCGATTAAAATAAAAATTGAAAATGTAAATATTGATTCTAGAACAGTGATGAGCAAACTTTTTATCTTTGAAAAGTTGAAATTTTATATATTTACAATTTGAAATAAATAAATTCCGTCCTAAAACGGCCTGAGGTTTTGGGCAATGGGAAGAGAAAGGTGCAGATACGTTTCCAATTTTTTTCTTCTTCTACTTGTAAATTAATGGTAGAGTTGAGTTCGTCAAAATAAATTTTGACTTATCGATCAATCACCTCATCAGATTCTGTAATGTGATGTGAATTTTGAAAGTGTCTTTTAATGACGTACGAGTCTCGTACGAGAGTTTGCATACAATAATCTATTATGCATAAAGCTTTGTCGTTTTGATTAACCACCCCGTATTTTTTTGTCCATTCGTCGTTGAAAAACGTTCTTTTCTCTATGAATTTCAATTTTGAAAATGAAAAAACTGTTTTGAAAATTTGAAAAAGAAAACAAAATAATTTTGAGCGATAAAAATTTTCTACAACTTGTAAAAATAAATTTGAAACAATAAGTGAAAGTTCTCGGTGGGACAAAGTTAGTTTGAAGTGTCTAGTCTTACTGAGTAGGACACTTTGCTCATCACTGTCCTAGAACTTCAAAAAAAATGTGTATTGAACGTCTACACATTTCCAATAAATCAATATGGGTGAAAATCTATATAATTCATTCCTTTCGATTTTTTTTCATCGCTACACAATTTTTTAATCTCAATTTGTCATTTTCAACATTTTGTCTAAAATTTAAATTAAAACTACAACAATGAATTACTAGAAGTAATTTAACTTTATCATTTTTATATTCGTTTCTAGATTTCAAACACTTCTTTCTCTATTTTTTGTTTACAAATACGTAATTCATAATTTAGGTCGTTATCACAAAGGCCAGATCTAGATATTATCTCAATACATAAAATATAAAATTAATGTTTTTTATTTTTGATGGAAATAGGAAATAAATTACAGTAGATGCTATTCATAACATTTTTTTAGTGTTGTAATAGAAAAATTAAACGTTAATATTATGATCTTTATTATTATATTTTAAAAATAATACATAACCAGTCTTTATGTACACAAAATAATATTTAATTATTGTGATTATTCAACATAAAATTTTGAGTATCCGCAAATTTTGAAATATGTCTTGCGACACATTTGTTTTATAATAATCTCCTGTAAAATTTATCACAAATTTCAATGTCTTGATCTATTTCAGATAAATTATAGGTTATAACATTATTCTCCTTTGCAGCTAGAATAATAAAAAGTAAAATATATAAAAGAAACAATTATACCTTTATCATCTTCGTTTTCTTTAGTAAATATACAAAATATTCGTTCAAGAACATTGTTTGCAAAACTTGATCTAAATTCAGATAATTTTTCAATTTTAAATAGCATTGCGTTTTTGCTTTAAAACTATTGTACATATAATTTACGTTAGCATTACATACGTTGAATTTGAATCTAAAGATTTTATATATAAAATATTTTTATATGGTAAAACAAAATATTACATATTATTTTTATTTGAAGGTGTTTTAAAAAAATTACATTTTCTAAAACAATTTTGTATGGTTTGATTATCGAGTGAATACCAACAGGATATAATGCGTATTGCTTCAATTAAACTTATATCTCTGATTCCGGGTACATTGTTTTCGTCTATTTCCGTGATAATTAATTGCACTAAGCTCTTTCTGTATGACTGTTTAACACATTTAATTACTTCGGCATCCAATGGTTGAGTAATACTGGTAGTGTTTTTAGGCAGAAACTCAATTTTCACATTTTCCAAGCATACCAATGTTTTATTAACATAATCACTGCAGTGGGCTGGGCAGTTATCTATGAACAATAAGATTTTTCTTTTTTGAGAAACTATCTTTTGTTCTAGGTATAACACCCACTTACAAAAAATGACTCGTCATCCATTATATTGTTATTATATTATTTTATTGTTACATTAATCCAAGATTTATTAATCCACATAATGGAATCGTAACATGTAATTTTTTTACACCAATTTTGTAATTTTTACAACATTTGTGGTTGATGTTGCAACCCTCAAAAATTATTTTTGAAAAAAGTTATGAATCAAATACAGTGATATCTCGATATGTAATAATATATAATTTCGAAAATATCTGCTATATAAGCCACCATCTGTAAGAATTCCACAGATTCAAATGGTATTGATAGGTCAGATTTACGATTTCGTCGAAAGTAATTTATCTATTCTCTGAGTTCATAAAATATATTCAATACTCTACCCTTTGATAGCCTTCTTATTTCAGTATGAAAAAGAAGAATTGAATGTTCGCTATTATAATCATCACATATTAACTGAAATAATTGATGATTTAAGGCTAGGGATCGTATAAAGTTTACAATTGACAGAATTGTAAAACTATCTTTAAATTCATGATTAATGTTTTTGATACTAGAACTTATTGGTGTATAAGACAGTGTGTAACCTTTATATTCATTTTTAATTTATTTTCAAGTAATGCAGCAAATCCAGAATGAGCACTCAACATAACAGGAGCTCCATCCGTAAAAATTGAACCAATTTTGATTAAATTGATATTATTGCTTATAAAAAAAATTTTTACTAAATCAAATATATTTTTTGCTGTACATGTTTATTTGAGGGGTTCATAAAATAAAAAATCTTTAACAACATTTTTTTCTTTTACATATCTCAAAAATGAAATAAGTTGAGTACAATTGGCCACATCCGTAGACTCATCCAATTGAATGGATATTGTTAGAGGAGAAGACTTGATATCATCAATAAGTTGATCCAGTATGTCTCTACTAGTATGACAAATTCTGCTACTTATTGTATCATTTGATAATGATATTTGTTTAAGCTTATCTACGGCGTTATTACCCAAAACAATTTCAGCCATTTCTAGTCACACGGTTTAATAAGCTCTTCTGCAAGAGTGTGAGGTTTTTTTGATTTGGTCAGTCTAAAATCAACCTTGTAAGAGCCAAAATGTGATCATTTTTGATTGAAACAAAACCAAATTTAGAAAGGCGCCCTCAGTTATCAAAGACTTCTTTTTAATTTTAAGTTATCTGATATACCAATTCCACCATGTTTACGATTAAAACGTTCATTTAATTTTGGTTTTAAACATAAATTTGCAAATAAAGTATTGCATAAAATACATTGTGGCCTATCAGCTTTATCTATCACTCTCAGTGTAAAACTGAACTGACTATAATCGTTTTTCCATTTTTTTTTTTTAGCATTAATATAGTATAAATTGGTTTAACATACTATAAATAGGTATAAAATTACTTTCAAATTTAATTAAATTACAGTCATGTTTCGTTAGTAGATAATAAAAATAAAATAGTAATTATCTACTAACGAAACATAATATCTGCATAGTGATTGTTGTTTCAATATTTTATGATAGAATCATTTGCTTTGATTATTTAATATAAATATTATTGTTAAAAAGTAGATCATATTTTTAAGATAGAATGTAGTCTTATGAAAATTGTTTTCGGAAATTGATTAATTTAGAGCTAGGTGCGGTTTGTACAAAGTATATAAGTTTTTTCTATTTGATAAGTCATTGAAATATTTTTTAAAAAAACATTTAAAGCGAAAGTTTTAATAACCCATAAATAAGAAATGAGATGGCTTTAAGAGTTTGAACATTAATTCCAACGAAAATGATATGAGAAAAGTGAAAGATTTATGAAATCGAAATTAAAACCACAAACTAAATCAATTTAATTATTATACAAGTTTTTTCGAATTTCTAATAATTTTTTTATATTTGCTGCAGGACGCAGCTGATATTTTTAATTTGTTTATTAGATATTGTATTGATTCATGTATTAATGTATCCTCCTTTGATTCAATGTCGGAAAATTCATCAGATATTTCAATGTTATGAGTTATATCAGTATATAACGGTGTAGATCATTTTTGTAAATGTTAATATCCAATTTTGTTAAACTGGCTAAAATATCTTCATTATTGATTGTATCATTTGTAATATTTGACATTTGGATGGTTTTTTTAAACCTTGAATATTTACCCAGGCTTGTGTGAATACATTATGATGTACTTCATGCCATGATTTGAATGCATTGTCTATGCACATTCGAAGCGTGTAATTATTAAGAGATCCAATCACACGCCAAGATACCATAGTTTTGTTAAAATTTTGGTTATAGCGACATTTAAATGATCTAATAATGCCTTGGTCCTAAAGTTGTATTAGGAGGCGTATACAATACTGCAACATTATCCGACATTAGAAATTGAACCGGTGGATGTTCATGGCATCGGTCCATCAAAAATAGAATTTCACAATTTATTGTATTTAGTTTCATGGATGTACAATGAGCCCTAGAGTCCAGGTACAAAGTGATTATAAAACCAATCAATGACGATATCTCTACAAACCTAACTCGATTTAGATGAAGTATAATATACAGGTGGATCATACCCTTTAAAACTTC
>LWCA01000798.1:0-17705 GCA_001642005.1 Intoshia linei | reverse complement strand
ATTCAGATTGAAATTTTTTGTGAGTTAACAGGATACAACTGTACCACCTGTAAAATATTTTAAATTCTAGGGCTGTTTTCATTAAAAAAAATGGAATTTGTGGTTTTGGCCCTGAAGATATTTATTTTTTTAAATTTAAATTTATAATAATATTTATGATTTTAAAATTCGTATCAGAGTGTATATTTTTTCAAATTGTCAAACTTGTTTGATTTTCAAAAAAAAGGACAATTGGGGTTTTTGACCCGTAAGATCATTTTACTAAGATATTCGTTTGGTAGGTCGAAATTTATTTTTTTAACACTCTCGGAAAAACTGTAATTGAAATATGGACTTTATAAAATTCTAAGACTGGTAGTTATTGAAATAAACGGTAACATACACTGAAAAACAATATTGCAAAGCATATTATATAAGTAAGGATAGTCATAAAAGCACTAAAATATTGATTTCGAGAATCATTGATGTAAACAACATTTAAATTATATTTACCTTACATAGTCTTTTTATATAAATTTCCAAATATTTCATGTTGATTTTAATTACTTTTTCAACATTATTGGACGATGAAAACTTCGCGATTCTGCACAAAAGTAAAATGATGCCATTTGTGAATAAGAAGTGGTCGGTTTTATCAATAAATTTGATTGTGATGATAACATTTGAAATTATATAAATAGGTACGATAATGTATATTATATGCGTCATGTGTTTGTAAATTTTTGAATTAAGTAGACATATATCAAATGTAGCAAAAACGTAAACATTGTATATTAACAAATTGCCAATAATATATATAGAAAAGCTAATACTAGTCTCTGTAAATAATTTAAAAAATGCTAACATGTACATAACTATAATTCCAATATTACCAATAATTATTTTGATATACATTATTGGTGAACCTTCTTTTTGAGATGTAGGATTGATAAATTTGGTTTGTGTGGTGAAATCATAAATGAGTAATAAAATGTTGAAAAACATTATTTTGCATAGTAAATTATCGCGATATGATTTTTCTTTTAAAAAATTTAAAATTGATAACTTTTTAGTTGTAGTCCGTATATTGTACGTGGACAAATAAAAAAATATAAATGTAATATTTTGAAAAATCACATCTATTGTGTAATAAATTACGACGAATGAAATTTTATTTATATGAGCATGTCCAATTGAAACTATTATTATAATATTACAAATATATAACCAGTAATTGGCTACGTAATATATGATTAATGAATTGAGAAAGAATATACAATTGATGTACTGTGAACCGAATGGGTTTAGGAATAGTGATAATGTTACACCGTAATATATCGTATTCAAAATAATAACTATTCCAAGATATATCAAACCTTTTTGATAAAAATAAAGACTTTCAATATCATATATTATTATTCCGTAAAACATGCCCGCTATGCTAGACATGTATAATAGAGACATTATAGTAAAAACTGTTATTCCTTTGATACTTGATGTATTGATGAGTTTCTGGTGAGATTCATTTCTTTCAAAAATAGAGATTATCAAAAAGAAAATAAACGTTTTTTTCATGAAAAAAGTAATAAAGGTGAAATGTTTGCATATTAAATTTCATTAAAGTTAATTTTTATAGTAAATGTGAATAAACTTTGAATGCCCTTAAAGTTGTGTTTCTATTTAGTATTTAAATGCATTTTAATACGTTTAGTTCAAAAATTCAACATATAATTATTATACAATTAGCTTGATTAAAATTATTAAGTTATGTACTTTTGTAAACACACTATCTACTTATGGCGAGGGTGTATTTTTTTAATTAAACCAAAAAAATAAATTCTTAAAATAAAAAATCTTATATAAATATCTCTTAACTTTAATGATGTTTAAATTTCTCATAAAATTGTCTAACACTAAAAATGCCTTTGCTAAGTTTTTCATATCATAATACTTAACATGGAAATATCTCCAATTCTCGAAAAATTCAAATTATTTTCAAGTCAAATATAGGAGCAACTATTATCAAATTGTTAAAAGTTAAACATCAATTAAGATCTATGTGAATGTTTATTCTTCTCAAACCACTTTAATTCTGGCAAGGGAGGTGTAGTATCTATGACACTATCTTAAATATCACATGTACTTAACTTTAATTGAATACTAAATTTAACTTAATTTAATAAAAGTTTTACTGTTAAAAAAACAGTAAAACATGATGCACTACAATACTCAGAATCTCACCAAGATAAACTAAAGTGGCTATAAAATAAGACTATAGTTAGTAACGCGTGGCTACAATGAATAATATTTCGGTAGTAACTTTATTAAACTTTTGACAGTGCAAGAATCTGATAAAATTATTACTTTATGATTACATTTTCAACTTTTAAAATTAAAATGAAAATATTGTATTTATTGAAAATTAATGTTCAATTGAATAATTTTACCGAATTTAAACCTGAATTAATATGTCTAAATATTCTTACAGAATCACAACAGTGACTTTTTTACATATTTTTATATCTACGCTTAATCTGACTTGGATAAATAATATCGTATTGTTCAAAAAAATCAAATCCAAACAAGTGTTTGTAAAAAAAATGTATATCTTTTATTTTTAATCGAAATTTAATTTTTTTTATATATTACACAATATTATAATATTTATATAATAATTATCATAAATTTAAATTTAAAAAAATTATATCTTAGTGCCAAAACCACAAATTACCTTTCTTTTTTTAATGAAAACAGCACTAGAATTTCAAAAAACAACGAAACTAAAACAACTTTGTTAATATCATTTTTATATTTATTACAATCATTTGCAATTTTGGTAAAATTCGACTATAATATGTTTATAAAGTGAAGATTCGGTTAATTATTGATACATAATTGTTATTGTCAAGTATTCATTAACTTGGTAAATTGGTACTGAATATATATCATCACCCTGAAAATGACAAAATAGGTTTTCATAATTTTATTTTTTCTGGAATGTATGCTATTTATGACAATTTTTAGGATTGGACTATTTTTAATTTATTTTTAATATTATACACACATCCTGTCTAATAATTTAAAAAAATGGGATAACAATTGTTTTTAAAATTGCATAGCAATGAAAAAAAATCCGAAGGAATGAATTATATAGATTTCACCCATATTTCTTTATTGAAAATATTTAGACGTTAAATACACATTTTTTTTTAAAATTGTAGGATAAATTTGCATTTTCATTTTTATTTTAATCGAAATATTTGAAAAATATTGGTTGATAATATATTAAAAATTATTTTTCACCTGTATTGCGTAGATCTCTGTGGTTGAAATGTTGTATTTATATTTAAATAAAATAAGCTATATCAGAATAATTTTTTTTTTATTTTCGGACAGTTAATTATTTCACATTTTTTGTTTTAATAAAATATTTTGAAAAAAATATATACTATACTAAAATGCGTTTTTGACCGTGAAGTCGTCACTTATTCTGATTTAAATTTTTTGTGTGTGTTAACAGGATACAACTATAGCACCTGTAAATTTTTTTAAATTCTAGGGCTGTTTTCAAAAAAAAAAGAAAGGGAAATTTTGGGTTTTGGCCCTGAAGATATAATTTTTTTTAAATTTAAATTTCTGATAAAATTTTATGATTTTAAAATCCGTATCAGAGTGTATATTTTTTTAAATTCTTGAACTTGTTTGATTTTCAAAAAAAAAAACAATTGGGGTTTTTGACCCATAAGATGTCAGTTTGGGATGTTGAAATTATTTTGCTAACACCCGAAAAAAAATGTACTTAAAATGTGGACTTCTTAAAATTCTAAGACTGGTAATTATGGAAATAAACGATAACACGTACAGACAAACGAAGCGTTTGATGTAAGTAATAATACTGTGTTTAATTTAGTTTTTTAAGAAACTCAGTATGTACTTTTTTTCAAATTCTAGTAAAATTACTTTAAAAAGATCAAAACAAAAAAATAATTTTGCTGATTTTCGATGGAAATAGGAAATACATTGGTTTAAAAAAATTTAAAACTTCTGAAATAGTGTATAATGTACACAAAATTTTCTATAATTAATTAAAAAACCTATCATAAAATTAAAAAGTTTCTTATCGACAGAGCTGACTGCGGTTTGAAGGAAATAGATAACATCCAAGCTAATTTCATAATAATTTTAATTTTATCTTCAAAAACCAACAAATTTTGTTATATATTTGGTACAAAGTGGAATGATGGAAAGGTCACATAGAAAATTGTTTTAATTTACAATTGTTAATGATAAGAGAAAAATGATACATATTCTATGCGACTGCGAAGATTCTAGAATGTTTCTAAGTTGCCTTTTAATCCAACATGCGTAGCCACATGACATATGTAAATGTAACGCTTGAATAATGTCTTTTGGTGTCTATAAATACAATACAGTCTAAGTCCTTATTAAGGGAATTTTTGTTAGCGGAAAAGTTCCATTTTAACGGAATTTTAAATTATTTATTTTTTCTTAACGAATTAGTATGAACCAAAAATTCCGTTAATAAAAATTTTATCTCTAAAGCTCTAGAATCCATTTTTAATGACTATCATAAATATAAACTCATTTTTTTCTAATTAAAAGTCAGTTTGTTACATTTTTTATCAAATTTTTAATAGATATCAAATTAGATGGCGTTAATTAGAAATAATTTCTATCATTGGGGAAATATCATTTTTAACTTTATTTTATATCTTTAAATAATTTAACATTGATACAATTTTTCATGGACCCCAAAAAACTGAAGTGGACCCCTTGATAATGTTTTAATTATATTCTTTCGACTTGTATTATTCAAAAACTCATAATAACAAGAAATATTACCATTTAATATTTTTTATTTAAAAAAAATTAAATTCCGTTAACAAGAGTGTTACTATGGGGAAAATTCCTTTTTAACAAAATTACGGAATTTTCAGTTCCGTTAATAACGACTTAGATTGTATTTAGCTTTAATAAATATATTGGTATTTTATAAATACTACCAACCTACATTAAAAAATTTTGATCAAAATGGTACACCCTAGGGGTATGGGGATGGGCAGTCGCACCCTGACGTGATAAATGTACCCTAAAATATATTAATTTGTGTATTAAAATTAAAAATTTTTCTACGCCTCATCAAATTGCATTTATTGAATTATGCTTATCATTATTTACGTTTAATGTGTATAATGATCATTAATTTATTTATTATTTGTTATGCTATTAACATATGTTTAATTTAACAGTGTTAAATTATTGGACTTAACTTGTTGCCAATCGAAAGAAAATTTGCCGAAAACATCGATTTTGATGTAGAAAAAGTAGAATAAAATCTAGAAAAAAATATAAATTATTATTATAGATATGAATATATTAATAAATATAATATAAAAATTCTAATATAAACATTATTGTACATTATGCGTTTGATCCAGTAATAATTATTGTGGCCCTAGCTGAAAATCTTAGATTCGCCACTGGTTCATTCCAGTGAATTATTAAATAAATTATAATTGAATTAGTATAATTATATCATTGATCCATAATAGTTCATTTATTCATTAATAAAAATCGATGATACTAAAATATGTCTAACCGCAAATATTCGTTTTGAAGTGATCAAGATTGTAAGTTAAAATGATGAAATTTTGTATCAACATACATTTCATACATTTACGTGCAATTCACAGTGAAGATTTTACTTAATTTTTGATTTCGTTGAACATTTCTACTAACATACTACTAACATGTAAATAATAATAATTTTTTAATTTTACTTTTTGAACTTTCAATGTCTTTTAAAACAAATATAGAAAACTTCATTATTTTCATCAAATAGAAAGTTAAACAATAAAAAAACTTCGACATGTCTAAAAAAATGTCTCTCATGATACTATGCATATTGTCATTACAGTATAACTGTTTACAAGACATGAAACCACAAAGTAAAGCTGGAATATCCGTTTTTGTGGCTGCAACGACAACCTATACCGCCATTTTAATAACCGGTTTAACTGTTTTTGTATTCAGAGGTCATGAAGTTTTTCCAAATTTCCAATCTTATGAACGAGAGATTATACTTTTTTCAATTACACTACTCGACAATACTTTGTTTTACGGAATAACATTCTCACTTTTGAAAAGTCCATTCTCAGAAACTTATGTTAGACATGTATTTTTCATCAATGCAATATTGTTACATTATTTATTAAGTTACTGGATAAATTATATAATAACAAGTATGCTGGAATATGTGATGATTTCAAATCTGCAGGCCAAAATTACTTTATACTACTTTTCCGAAATTATTCTTTATAATGTTGTCATTTTTCTGTATTACATCTCTACGGCATATAGGCATATAAAAGCGAACCAAATATTAGGATTAAAAGAGTTTATCAAAACAAATAAAAGTTGGATTTTTATATTTAAAAGATGTGGATATGTAACGTTCATTTTGATTGTATACGATGCTTTTACTAATCCTCATTTTATTGTATACAGTATAGCCACGGATGGTTATACGGCGTATATAACAAAGGTAATTATCGGTAATATTGCATTAATAACTGTAAATTTTATTGGATATTTTTATCTCTTGAATGAAGATCCAATCAGTTTTGCAGTATATACCATTATCAACAATATCTGGTTCAATATTTATATCTTTCGTACCTTTCAATTCAATTTAGTACACATTAATTTTTATCTCAACATTAAAAAAATAATATACGCAATGTGTATGGTTGACATATTGTCCAATATCATTTTTGAAATAATTTTTAAAGATAAAACTGATGTTCTCATAAATTCTAGTCACCTATTTATCCTATTTATGAGATTAAATTTATTTTACCCTGTGAATCAAGATACTAATTAATGTAATGATAGTTATTTGTGATTTTTCATTGTTTTGCTGCATTGTACAACAGATTTAATCATTTTAAATGTTTTATATTAAAAATTATTTTAATTCATAGTTTATTTATGAGAAGCTTGTTTGATATGCACTTTGTATATTATGTAGCTAGATTGGCGAAGTCTAGTTGGCGGAGGTACCAGAAATTTATTTGGACACATTAACAGTGAATATGTAAATTAAAATATTATATTATTAATACAGGGGCTCCTATTTTATACATCGGGTACCGGTAATTTACTATAAAATTTTTATCGCCCACTAAAATGAAATTACTAGCTAAAATTAAAAAAAATACAATAATCCTTACTTATATAATATGCTACGCAATATTTGTTAGTGTGTGTTCGACTTTATTGAAATAAGTACCAGTCTTAGATTTTATAAAGTCCACATTTTAATTACAGTTTTTTCCGAGATATATAATAAGATAAATTTCAACCTCCCAAACTCATATCTTACGAATCAAAAACCCCAATTGTCCTTCTTTTGAAAATCAAACGAGTTAAAAAATTTAAAAAAATACATTGTCCCTCTTTTTGAAAATCAAACGAGTTGGAGAATTTAAAAAAATATATATCCCAATTGTCTTTTTTTTGAAAATCAAACGAGTTCGAGAATTTAAAAAAATATATACGCTGATACGGATTTTAAAATCATAAACATTATCATAAATTTAAATTTAAAAAAATTATATCTTCAGGGCCAAAACCACAAATGACCCTTCTTTTGTTAATGAAAACAGCCCTAGAATTTAACCAGGTTGTACAGTTGTATCCTGTTAACACACACAGAAAATTTCAATCCGAATAACTGATGACTTCACGGTCAAAAAAGCATTATAGTATTTATATATTTTTGTTCCGAAATATTTTATTAAAACAAAAAATGTGAAATAATCGGAAATAATTCGGAATTTTTTTTATTGCTATGGAATTTTTACATGTTAAATTCTCATTTTCAAAACATTTTGAATAAAATTTAAATAAAAAATACAACAGTCAAACTAAAAGTAATACAATTTGTTAATATCATTTTTATATTTATTACAATTATTTGAGTTAATTTGAGTCAATTTAAGTATATAGAAAATTGGTACTAAATATATATCATCACTAGGGCGGTTTTTTTTTAACCTATAAATTAATAAAATTGTAACTTATGAAAAAAAATCATGTAACTTTCTATTTTGGAATATTTTTTTTTGAAATTCAAGTAGTAACAAATTTAAACATGCTAATATACATGAAGAAGTCGAAAAAATTATGCAATTATTTACTGTAGTATATAAGGTATTTTTTAACATTGTCAGCTAAAAAATATCTTTGTATTGTAAGTAATTTATTCTGTAAACTGAAGCTCTGTTCAACTGCAATTGCTGTTGAGGAGGCATTTCGTACATAACTATACATTTATGGAGATTTAGATTGATCAACGTTCAACTTAATTCTTGTGATATCGTGTTCTTCAATCTTTTTTTTATGTAATTATTAATATTGGCAGGGTCACGGGAGAAATTTATATCATTAATCACCTTAAATGTTATTTCTATCGTGAAGTTTGATTCTTGGCACATATTAATTACATCAAGTAAATATTTGTACCCAGATAATTCAACTAATTCCATATATACGTTTGAGTTTGATACTGCTTCCCTTGCTCTTTGCACAATAATTCATTTACCAGTTATATTCTCAACTATATCTTATACAACATTGAAATGATCAATATAATAGACACTAAATTTAAACCAGCTACCCCATCTAGTAATAATAAATCGAGGTGGATATCCAATATTATGGAAAAACCCTCGAATGTCTTTATTTTTAGAGTTAAAAATTTTTATTGTTGGTATTAATTGATTGACATTTTCATAGTTTTGCCTCAGTCAGATGCAACAATTATGAATCAAATTGCTTGTGCAAGTAACGTGAAAAAGATTGGGATAAATCATTTTTAACTGGTTTGTAACTGATGTGTTAAATTTAAAAATAAAATATATGAAGAGCAACAATGTTAGTTAATAATAAAAGTTATATAAACTGTATTCATAACAGATATTTTTTACTGCAATTCTCACAGATGAAAAATAAATTAAATACTGTGCGGCATCCGTTAAAAACAGTTGAAACTGATCCATGTGTACATTGAGTTGTTGAAGAGTATCATAGACTGAATTTATAACCATTTTACCATTAATGTTTGCATTGATAATCTTACAATCATATAATATTATTTTTTTTTAGTATTTTTAATGTTTCCAATCAAAGTGTTAACGTATTTAGAACTGTTTAAATCAGATTCGTCAATTATCATGAAAATTGATTCATTTTCGAATACTGTTTAATTTTTTCCATTTCATCTTCATATAATTTAACAATATTATTCCGACAATTAGATTCAGATGGTAAAATCTTACATATAGATTTCAACAACTCTTTTCATTTATGATTGTTAAGTTTATTAAAAAGTATGTCTGCAGATAAAAAAGCTTCCAACACCTGTACCCCAAAATCGTTATATTTATTAATGTAATAATCAATAAATAATAATTCAATTAATATTATTTTGAATAGGAAGAGTGTCCACTTTAATTTTGTGTTTGACAGAATTTCTATGCACCTGTACATAGTGCAATTTATCAAATGAAACATGGACGTGACATTTGACACAAAACAAATTTTCGTCTTGTTTCATAAATTCACTCGGATATAACCTTAATATATTCAATATTTTTTCAGATCGACTTTTAGAAAATTTTGGCATTCTAATAATAATACTACATCAATCTATTTCATATACAATTAACTTTTGTAACTTTATCAAATTTTAATTAGCTAATCAATATGCATAGTCAGAGCCGTCTTAAGCCACTTCGGGCCCTCGGCTTAGCAAAAAGCCATGCCCTTCAAAAAATTTCGAGCGAAGCGATAAAAAAATTTAGGACCCCTGTTTAGAAGACAGGGCATACTATTGGTTGGAAAATTTTAGTTTTATTTCACTGAGTATTAATAAAAGAAAATAAAAGATTTCTTACTTTTTTTTTTAATATTCACTTTAATAGAAAAGTTTTAATGTTTAATATTATCATTTGAAACAGTTTTTTATGTCAATATTATATTATGAACATTGCAGAATATATTTTAAATTAAATAATTACCAAAACTTTGATTGTTTAAACAATTTTCTTTTTAGCTATTTGAATTCCCACACTTCAAAACTTATAAACTGTTTCTTAAGATATAAATGTGAAGTATTTTTTAATAAATTGGGGCCCTCTTTTTAAGATATAAATGTAAAGTACTTTTATTAATTTAAGCCTTTTTTAATGAGGGGCCCTGGGCTACAGCCCATAATGCCTTAAAACGGCTCTGTGTATAGTATTAATCATGTATCGCAATGCTTGTAATTTTATCCCGATAAACATAACAAAAATTAACTTTCGACCCCCTAATCATTACATTGAAAATAAAAAAATAAGTTTTTATAATTTTATTTTTTCTGGAATTTATGCTATTTATGAAAATTTTTAAGATTGGACTGTTTTTACTTTATTTTTAATATTATAGACACATTCTGTCTAATAAATTAAAAAATTGGGATAAAAATTGTTTTTAAAATTATTTATGCAAATGTTAAAAAAAATTAAGTGGAATAAATTCACTTTAAAGTAAAAAGTAATGTGATATGACGGTTTCACCTGAAACAAATTTGGCAACCACTCCTTTAAAAAATTGATAATAGTGACTAGTAGGATTTTTAATTAGATTTTCAACGTGAATTTATTTTTTAAGTATAATAAAAATGTGCCCTCACCATAGCTAGGTACTGTTTGTACGTAGTACCTAAGTCAATAATAATAAATATAATATGTATTTTATTTATTTATTTTAGTTACTAATAATTTATTAAAATTTAAACTTTAATTAGTTTATACCTCTGAAACTATGTCAAACGATTCAATAATTTGAAATTGTTAATTTAAAAATATTCTCACATTATTCTTATACATTTTCTATCATTGCGTTAATTGAACAAAAATACATTAAACAAGTTTATGAAATCTAATAAAAAACAAGGTTATTTCATTATTTTAATATTGAAATAAATTTTGGCATGTGTCAAAGTTTAAATATTTGTTAACAGTATCATTGAATTATCCATAAACATAATATATAATCTGACCAATCCTGTAGTTATTAAAAGGGTAACGAAATGTGAGACAAGTATCAGTCTAATATTTTTTTATATGTTAAAGGATGAAAGGATGATGAAGATTGTAAAGCGATCGCATAATTTAGAAGTTGATGACTATTTCAGACTCTGATGTTAAAATATTTATGAGTCAAAGCTTTTACTATCATTTTTTTATATACTCAGTTTTGAAAATGCAAACAAATTTTTTTAAAACTTTGTCTAGGCCTTCGTAAGGTGGATTCAGCCTTGTAATCTATACATGTATCTACAATTCTTAGTTTTCATTTTCATTTTAACATAAAATTGTGGTTGATACAACATTAAGAATTTTTTTGACGTAGTATGAAAATCCTTGATCTTTACATTATTTGAAATAAATGAAAAAAAAATTTCTATAAATTACATTTTTATAAAATTTAGAAATATTAATCCTTACTTATATAATATGCTACGCAATATTTGTTTGTGTGAGTGAATGTGTTCCACTTTATTGAAATAACTACCAGTCTTAGAATTTTATAAAGTTCACATTTCAATTACAGTGATTTCCGGGACATATAATAAGATAAATTTCAATCTCCCAAACTCACATCTTACGGGTCAAAACTTCAATTGTCACTCTTTTTAAAAATCAAACGAGTTATAGAATTTAAAAAAATTATATCTTCAGGGCCAAAACCATAAATTACCCCCTTTTGATATGAAAACAGCCCTAGAATTTAAAAAAATTTACAGGTCGTACAATTGTATCCTATTAACACACACAAAAAATTTCAATCTAAATAAGTGATGACTTCACGGTTAAAAAAATATTTTAGTATTCATATATTTTTTTCCGAATTATATTTTATTAAAACAAAAAATGTGAAATAATTAACTGTCCGAAAATTAAAAAAAAGATTCTGATAGAGCTTATTCCAGTTAATATAAATTTAAAAGTTCAACCCGAAAGAAATCTACGCATTCCCGATGAAAAATAATTTTTAATATATTATCAACCAATATTTTTGAAATACACCCCAAATCATCACTGAAGTCGAAAACCTGTTATTTTCACGAATGGCGAACTGTTCTATAGACTCAGTTTTTCTTCTTCATATTTTCGGGTATATATGACCCATTTTGATGTCAACTTTGCGTTCATCAGTAAATATCACAATCATCCTTATACCAACTGCGGTGACCTGTACAAAGTCTAAGCGTTTAGAAATGTTAACTACAGATAACCGAGGTTTTTAGCTAACAGCATAGCTTTTAATTCCATTTTCTATCAACCTTCTTCTAACCGTACTGATACTTGCCACCATGTTCCACTTATTTTTTAATTCTGATAAACTCATCAAACTTCTATTATCTCAGACATCAGCAATGAATTTATGACAAGTTTTGGAATTGTTTACATAGACTCGTGCTTCGCGGGTTTGTTTTAGGGTCCTAGATATGGTAGAATAGTGTGTACCCATTATTTGTCCAATTTCACGTAGTGTTTTTCCTTCATCGTGCATTGTAGTGATTAATAATAATTCTGAGTGATTTAAATCTCGACATGCAACAGAAAAAGATGAAATCTATAAAGTTAATGTTTCATTAATTCAAATTTAGTGTAGTATTAACATACTTTTGCATCGTCCAATAATTTAAAATTAAAAATATTTCAATTTTATTTGAGCTTTAAAAAACTTAAAATTATCAACCAAATCTATTTTTTTAATGGCATACAAAATAAAATTAAAAAAACACATAATATGTATAAATATAATTTTGATGTTGGCATAGTTTTGAATGTGACATTATGTCAACACATTGAAAATGACAAAATAGGTTTTTATATTTTTATTTTTTCTGGAATTTATGCTATTTATGATAATTTTTAGGATTGGACCGTTTTTACTTTATTTTTAATATTATACACACATTCTGTCTAATAAATTAAAAAAATGGGATAACAATTGTTTTTAAAATTCTTTATGCAAATTTTAACAAACAAAAAATTAAGATGGAATAATTCACATTAAAGTAAAAAGTAATGTGATATGATGGTTCCACCTGAAACAAATTTGAGAACCACTTCTGTAAATGATTGATAATAGGAAATAATGGATTTTAGTTAGATTTTCAACGTGAATTTATTTTTTAAGTATAATAAAAATGTGCCCTCGCCAGAGCTATGTCCTGTTTGTACGTAGTACATAACAATCAACCTAGTTATTCTATATTTTTTCATTTTTAATTTGCAAAATGTACGGTAGTAAAATAATTGTTTGAGTTCTTGACCATGAACATGCAAATTGCTGGGAATTGAATTTAACATAAAAACTGACTTGATAAAAATGTAACATAATTTGTTTTTTAAAAATTGTACGAATAATATTTTATTTTTAATTTTTTAAATAGCAGGGAATACATAGACAATTAATTTAAATTTCATAACTTATATAAGTGAAGTATCAACTTGATAATAAATGTAATATAAAAAATTGAATTATATCAAGTATAAATCGCCATGACTAATACACAACAGTATAAAATATTGCGCAGTCCCCTAGGGGTCCGTCGCCCCAGTTTAAGAAACACTAATGTATGCGTTAGTTAATAATTTTGAATTTCAAATAACATTTTACAACTAAAAAAAATAAGTAAGCATTTTATTCATAATTATTTTTAATTAAAATATAATCATAGCATGATTTTTAATATAGTATACACTATTTACACCTGTTTAAATATCGAATTATCATACATTTATCAAATTGGAAGAATGTCAAAAAGTATATTTTTGTTTAAAATTATGGATAAGGTGGCCAACTCAAACAAAAGTAGATATAAATATAGGTTTTATGTTACAAATTTCATTACACACTAACCATTAATTAAAAGTAAAAAATATACATGCTAAATTTATTATACAGTGCCCCCAAATATAATTTTCATTTTGAAATTTGAATAAAAATCAATATTAATAGAAATGTGACCCTATAGGGATAATTCAAACTCAATTTTATTAACCGGAAAATGTCATAGTCTAAATAAGTACTCATAAATACCATTTTAGTAAATACTAAATTTTAGTACTTATTTTTGACATTTAAAAATAAGTACTTTTGTTAAAATAAATACTATGGACACACTACTTAAAATTTATTTCTAATAAACTAAAAGTGATAGTACGTATTTTTCTGGTCATTTTTACTTAAAGAATATCATGACTTCGACAAGGTTGAGAAGCCTGATTTATACATTATACACCATTATACAAATTCTATCATGTTACAAATGTACATCAAAATCTCTCAGTCAATAAAAATAAAATTGGAAAGTTTTCGATAAATTGTTTAAAATTGTTTACTTTGGCAGCTAATATCTTGCAATGTGTTAATTTAGGACAGGATGTTCCTACTTTTAAATTTACCAGTCTCTTAAATTAATATAAAATAAATCTCCTTTATATGTTAGAAATTATATTATCTCTTTATTGATTTCATCTATGTCACTAGGGTTTAAGATGATAATTATTATAATATTCAATGAATATTTGATTGGTAAAAAAAGCAATGATTTAGATTTCATTGCATACGTACAATTGAGCGACATACATTTGATCCATGTATTTTTAGAGCGACATTTTTAGAGATTTAGAAGATAATTTTGGTTCGAGAATTTGATAAGGTTTTTACGGTAATAATTTTAATTTTAAGTAATCTTCAAGATTGTATATGGCAGCGTTTCTAAAATATCGGTCCGTGGACCAGTACCGATCCGTGAAAAATTTTAACTAATTAGAATTTATCAATTTATTACGTTTTGTATCAATTTTTTTTAATGTGTCTAGTAATTTCGCTAAATTTCGCTTCATCATTCTAAAATTTTTATAAAAATTATAGTCCCTCTCCGCTACCCTAACCAACTTGTTCCTCAGTTTTAAAACTCTGTTATGATAACATCCCTCTTATGAGTTCCCTAAGTGAATTTCGTACAATGTACATTGTACAATTTATCACAAAATAACAAAAGTTTACACTATTAATAAACTAATTTAAACAAGTATACAAAATAATATAAATATTAGGCACAGTATTTGATTGTTATTTAAATTTTGTTAAAAATAAGATTTTTTCAATAATTGAATTGGCCATCCTAATTTTCATTTATCTTCAAACTTTTTATTTTTAAATTACATATTACTAATTAAAATATTAATAATTTTATATTACATTGTCTATGTAAAAATATAGAAATATGATAACGTAAAGTTGTATTTGAAATTGAAAATACATTTTTTAAAGGTTTAATCATGTAAATATATCACCTTGAATAATTAACTAGTGTTGGGACGATTCCAAAAATAAAACGATTCCTATTAAAATTTTCATTCTAAAAATTTTTAAAATTGTAATTTTATTTCAGTTAAAAATAAAATAAAATTAATTAAAATTAATGTTATAAATGAATAGTTAGCTGTGTAGAATTTCAATATACACATTCTTACTTTCCGAATAAAATTAATAAATGTATATTATAGTTCAATGTACATTGCATGTAAATTATAGTGAAGTAAAAATTATTTTACTAGTGATTGAGATAGTACATTATTTCTTTTTGATGAATACATCTTATCGCTATCATTGAAAATCGGTTCACTTTCGTCAATCGAAAGTGAAGAAAATATTTTTGACAGATGGTTAGGATTGGAAAGGTGTCTCATAAATATACTTTTAGTGTTTTTAGTATATTTTCTTTATTTTTTGTTAAATTCACTAATCCCCAATGCAGCATCGACCCCATATTCGTCAAATGTTGTTAAACTAATAAAACCAAAAAATATTGTTCATTTTCTATCGAAATGATCAATCTTTGTAAATTTTATCAATGAACACTGTTCTTAATAAAAAGAAAAAAAGTAACCAGTTAGTAAAATTCAAAAATTTTTTACAATCAAAATTTTAATGTATGAATTATTCGTGAAAGGACCACCCCTGATTGATTTTTATTCTACAACTTCATTTTAGTTTCATTTTAAGATAAAATTGGAGATTATTAAATCAAAATGAACAGTTGAAACGACTCTGACCAAGGTCAAAATAACCAAAAATTGTATTATTTTTCATTTGAAATGATTATATTATTTTATTGATTAGATGTTTGATAAAAATTTAAACTATACACTAAAATTTAAATGTAGTTGATTTGCTTTTTAGAAGAAATGATTCGAAAAACTACATTTAAATTATTAACCTCATTAAGACTTAAACATATCCAAAATTTATTATTGAATAATTTAATCGTTACCATTTGTAATACATATAATTTATTCTTTTACTCTTTTATCATATATTTTTTATTTATTCATAAAGAAAATATGGATTATAATTATAAATTTAATGAAAATGAAATAACTACACCTAATACAATACTACAAAATGATGCCCAAATTGATGATAATGTATATACCAAAACTAAACATGGGAATTTTCAATACTTTGATTTTTTTTCTGGCTTCACTGCTGGTAATTTTATAGCTTATTTTAAATAAAAATTTTAATCGAACACGTAGATATATAATTAATATATAGAATATGGATTTAAACTGTATAACAGATTTAAAATATATGTCATGCTCTCTATATCTTAATGTATTACTTGAGTTACTTTATCAAATTTTTTGAGTTTTGAAATCTTTTTTAATAGCAAATTATTAGTCGTACAATTTTGTAACTGCTTATATACCTTTACGGACAACATTTAATTTTCAAATACAGTATCCTATCACTAGTTTAAAAATGTTGCGATTTGACGTAAATTTCGCGAAATAGATAAATTAAAACCATATACGTGTATATTATAATTTACATATAATAATAACGTAAGATTGTAATTCAAATGAAGAGAGAAATTGATATGAAATATATTATATAATAGAGTTAATACCTTTTTAAACATGTCCTTATTTTGTAAGATTAAATTTTTTACACGTCATATTTATAAATCCGAGATAACATTTACAATCATGTGGAAATATCAGAAAAATTAAAAATGAATTAAATTTATTTTAGTGAATGAGGGTATCAGCATGAAAATCGAATAAAAACCATATTTAATCATAAAAATATGCTTTTAAATAGGAAAATTTGAACTTTTTATCTTATTATTACTTTATGTTTAAAAATCTTCCACTGCCAATGTGTACGGCAATTATTTTTAAGAGTTCCATCAGGAACTATCACTAAAAGTAGGGCTTATTTGATTCTCTCATATCAATTGAATGTTATATATTATTAAGTTTAAATTTATTAAATGTTATAGGATGTGTTGGGGTTTTTACTGGATATCCAATGGACACGCTTAAAGTAATTTTTTTAAATATACGTATGTTTAATCCTTATAGGTAATTATGCAATCAACTATAGGAATAAAAAATGTAAACTATAGACATATATGCAAAAATATCACAACCCACTACGGTGTAAGTTTATTTTACATTTTTATGTACAGTACGTTCATAAAAATATATCATTTATATAAAATATATTACAATCGGACGGGTTTTATGAAAAAAATTTAAAAAATAAAATTAAAACTTAAAACGTTA
>LWCA01001228.1:0-11772 GCA_001642005.1 Intoshia linei | reverse complement strand
ATTCAGTTGAGAGACATAATGATAGATTTTGCTAATTAATCATATTATTGGTTTTTTAACCAAAATTTTGTGGATTCCGTTAAAGAAAAAATTTTTGACCATATTTATGATTTTGCAGTTAATTTTGGTTAGGTTTTGAAAATGGTCAATTTAATAATTTATTACATTTTATTTTTTTGCATCGTGAGTTACATTACATCATGAATGAGTATGTCTAATGATGAATGTATTGGCAAATAGAATCAGAATGTGGTCATGAAATACTGTTTGATAACAAATAAAAAGTATATGGGTACACTGTACTCGGTACAGTGCAAAGTCTGCACAGTAGTTATATAAACAATTATGAAATTACAGGCCGGGTGCTGTCACATCGTTGTAATCAATATTATTAAACTTAACGTAGCCACCACTATTAACTAGAAACTAAAAAATACCCTGAAAAACAAAATATATGATTTAAATATTAAATTAAAATTACGATGGAATCTAGACCAACAAGTAAAATATTTAAAAAGAATAGTATTGACCAGAATTGAGCATAACCCATTTTTGCAATGGTAGCAGGGTAGGCAACAAAAACCAGTCCTAGACCTAAAAAATGGAATGATTAATATTAAATAGAAAATTGGACAAATAAATGTATCTATTACCTGCACCGTGATTCATAACTTGGTCGACTGGAACATTCAATTCATGCGCCAAATTTCCCATGATAGCAAAAACGGCTATTCCAAAAAATATACTTGAAAAAGAGTTTAAAAGTGGTACAATTGCGACATCCCTAATATAATTAAAATTAATAACACCTGAAATCTATATATAAAATAAGAGAATAATATGGAATACATATTTATTGATGTTGCAAACTAGGGTATATAGGGTCCAATGAGCTCGAATCAGCGAAATAATAATGTACCGCTTCCAAATTTCGAACCCACACCGTTGCTACTAACTGTAAAATACAGACTAAAGTCAAAATCTCATTTAACGAATATTTCATTTAACGAACGTCGAAATTTTATTTTCTATATAAATGCCTAAATATCTGGTATTTAATGAATTTCTGATTAACGAACGCGTAAATTCAATATTATTTTATTTTTTTTGTAGTTTTTACGAGTTTTTTAAAATATTAGATCGCTCTTTTATAAAGTCAGAATCTTTTTATATAATAAAAAGGTTAATTATTTGTTTATATTAAATATCATTTGGATAAATTTAAGACATGTGTGCAGCAGCACATTTCTAATATTTTCGTTAAATGACATTTTGACTGTATTAAGTTTTTACCTGTATTAATATTATTAATGTTACGATTCAATTCGTAATAAGAACAGCATTAGATAGGTAAAAATATATTTAAATTTATAAACTAATGTAAATTAAAAAATAATTAACCTTAGAACATTATTTTTGAATTTATTAAAGCTTGAGTATGTTATCAAAGGTCCTAATTTTAGTTTAGCATATTTAGTTTAATTAAACAAGTACCTAATCCAGGTCCCAACGAAAAAAAGATTTGATTTGCAGCTTTAAACCATACCTAAAACAATACAAGTTATTAAAAAATTGTACATACTCTCGGATTACTAATTTTACTTGAATCTGGAACAACATAGTAATATAAACCATTACCTGCACCGACCAGTAATGAGCTTCGTACAATAAATATTAGTATAATTATGTATGGCATGGTGGATGTAACGTACATTATCTAAATAAAACTTTTCAATAAAATTAGATAAATATTCCATGTTTATATTCATCAATTTATATTTAAATATGGGACTCTATAGAAGTCGCTCCTAAACTTAAAACTCAACGGACCCCTAGTTAAGCAAAAAATTTCTAAATCACTAGACTGGTTGAGAAAGTGCGGCCTTATTGACGATTTGGTGCAGCCTTCTGAACAATTTGAATTATTTTTTATTTTAAAGTATTTTATTTATTATACATTATTATTTCTAAAATATTAATTTTTGGTAAAATGGGATTTTTCAAAAAAATATTGGTAGAAGGGTATTTTTTCCTTAAAAGTTGGTAAAATTTTGATTTTTTCTAATAACAATTTAATAAAATATTCTAAAAATTTATTATTCACCACTTGGGGTGATCAGTCTGCGTGTCATCAATTGAATATTTTTTATTGCTTATTCTCAGCCAAATATTAAAGCCAAATTTAATTTTTTCACGTTAAAAAGATAAAGAAATTTGAAAGTTGTGAATTGTAAGCTTTAAAGGTGAATTTTTTTGCTTTCAATTTAAGCAATTTTGAAAATTAGCATTGTTTCGTAAGGGTTAATTTAAAAAAAACTGTTTTTTACAACTAATTTTTATTTTTTTTAAAAAAGTCATAAAGAATCGGAATCGTAAAAATAGTAAAATTTTGCCGATTCCAGCGATTCTCGATTCCGATTCTTTGGAATCGTCGCATAACCAAATATAATTGCTAAAATTTAACATCGGAATGTAACTTTGTTATTATGAATTTAAAATATATGCAATTTTGGCAATTATAATTATAAAATTTGTTAATTTAATTAAATTACACAAATTAATTATGCATAAAATTTGGTAAATTGAAATTTAACCAATAAATTTAAAAATCGAGATAACAATCTTGAAATTAAGAAATTAAAATTTCATCCATAATAACTCTTAGACACCAAAATATCTTATGTCAGATTTTAAAAATGACTGGATTTTCAGCCAGCGAATTTATGTATTTATATGTATTCTATTATGAACAAATTTAAGTCTGAGTAAATGATAATTTAATTTAAACTCATTTTACTAGCATAAAAAATAATACATAGATTAATGATGATTGATCATTATATGCATAAAATGTAAACGATGGGCCTAGAAATTTTTTTTACTTTTCACAATGTTAACTATTTTATTTATTTATGTTAAATATTATTATTTTATGTTAAATGTCACAATGATAATTATTTAAACTTAAAATATTGTTTTGATTATTTTTTTTAAAAATTTTTAGTAAATAAGTCGAAGGGTTAATACACAAATTAAAATATTTTAGGGCAAATTTTTCACTCCAGGGTGGGCCCTGAACTCACCCAGATCCACTACGGAGTGTTTGTACGTTTTAAAATTGTATTTTTGATAATTTTTTTAAATCAAAACATCATGCGGCCTTATGGAGGTCATTTCAACATCCTTGGAATAGAAACTAGCCATAATCAGATAGTAAATCAAATTAAATCATTATTTTTTACACACTATTCATTATAAAAACATATTTTTTAAAATTTGAAGGTCAAAAGAATGCTTTACTTAAATAAAATTGAATATCTGTGTGTCTGGGTTTTACCATTTATTTAAACAATTAACAGATTTAGAATTTAAAAAACCCAATTTCTAATACAGTTTTTTGCATATAATGTCTAGTTCTATGTTTGATTTTCAGAAATTGAGTCTTTCAGGGAAAAAACACAATTTGTCCTTTTTTAAAATAAAATAACCCAAAAATTAATTCTGGCATACGTTTTAAAATCATTAATATTGTCATAAATCTCAGCTTTAAAAACATACATTTTCATGGTCAAAACCCTAAATTACACTATCTGTAAAAATGAAACATAGTTGAAACAAGTCGTCAAATTATATAAAACATAAATTCTGGGATAGGTTTTAAAATCATAAGTATTACAATAAATGGCAACCTCAAAAAAGTGCATTTTCACTACCAAAACCCTAGATTGTTCTTTTTTTAAAAAATTAAAATAATCCTAGAATCCAGTCATCACACAAATAAATAAAAAATTCAATGTGAGAAAGTGACGTCTGTATTGTCAAAAAAGCAGTTTAGTCTTCATTTTTTTAATTTAATATTTTTTGTTAATAAAATATTTCGAAAAAAAAAAACATGAATACTAAAATGCTTTTTTGACCGTGATGGCGTCACTTATTGAGATTGAAATTTTTTGTGTGTGATAACAGGATACAACTATACCACCTGTCATTTTTTTTAAATTCTAGGGCTCTTTTCATTGAAAAAAATAAGAGTCATTTGAGGTTTTGGCCCTGAAGATATAGTTGTTCTAAAAGCTTTTAAAACCAGTGTCAGAGTATATATTTTTTTAAATTCTCGATTCGTTTGATCTTCAAAAAAAAGGAGTATTGGGCTTTTTGACCCGTAAGATGTGAGTTTGAGACGTTGAAATATATTTTGCTAACACCCCGGAAATAACTGTAATTGAATTGTAGACTTTATAAAATTCTAAGACTGGTAGTTATTAAAATAAACGATAATACACACAGACAAACAAAGCATATTATACAAGTAAGAATATAAAATGTCAACTGTACAGTGCAAAATCGGACAACCTACAGGTAAACGTTATAATTGAAATTGAAAAAACCCTGATATAATTTTTATTATAATTTATAAATGAAAAAACCTTTCCACTAAGTGAAACTCCTTTAACTACACAAAGACTAGTAACAATCCAGACAAGAAAAAGACAACCAAGCAGTTTCCAATTGACAGTACTCATTGCTGAAAGTGAGTCGCTTTGAATTAGGACAGTATTTCTAATAACAATTATAAACTGATAAAAAAACTATACTGCCAATAAATCAAACTAGCATTGAATGAAGAGGTATAATTATTAGCTGCAACAGCCCACGGTAATGTACTCGAAAAAGAAGCAATAAAATAATATAGAGCCCATGCCATAATTACATTATAATAAATGCAAACAATA
The DNA here is from genome assembly GCA_001642005.1 of Intoshia linei. Lineage (NCBI taxonomy): Eukaryota > Metazoa > Orthonectida > Rhopaluridae > Intoshia > Intoshia linei. The sequence goes on along the minus strand of LWCA01001228.1, from coordinate 7,039 downwards.
CTAGAAGTCATGATCAAACCATATCCGACACCTTAAAGTAGGATACATTATATAAAAATTATCAAATTTAAAAACAAAAAAAACGTACCTCGAAAAATTGGTGATATTCTCCACACTTTAATCTGTAAAACAAAAAATATTAAGAATTAAAATAAAATACAATATAGTTAACCTATAGTCTAAATAAACAAAAATTACTGGTGAGTTGCTAGAAAATTGTCCAAACGATATTTCTAATAAAAACATTGGAATTCCACACACTATAAGGCAACAAAAATAAGGAATGAGGAATGCAGCTAAGTTTAAATTTGAAAAAGAGAAATAAAAATATAATCAAACCTCCTCCATTTTCATAGCATAGATATGGAAATCTCCAGATATTACCCAAACCAACGGCATATCCGATACAGGAAAACAAGAATTCAAACCTACTACCCCAGCTTTCTCTGGTATATTCAGAACTAGAATCAGTTTCTAAACTACCCTCTTTGTTGACTCCACTACTCTCAGAATTTTTAGTTATAAGCGACTTCANGATGTTTATTTAAGATTTAATTTAATTTTTTGGAGGTAAAATTAGAAAAGTGCGTTTTCGGCAGAGCTAGCTGTTTGTAGGTAGTATAAATCAGTCAAACTAGTTATTTTATATAGATTTTAATGACTTCACGGTAATTTTTAAATTTAGATAATCCATGGATAAAATTAACGCAATAAATTGATTGAAAAACCCATAACTGCGATCTTAAAACATGTTTTAAAATAAATTGTCAGTTATTCTAGTGTATTTAAAAATGTATTACAATAATTTTCGTATACCGAGAAACTCTTTTATAACATTAGTCAACACTCACATTTTATCCGGTGTAGTTTTTTCTCATGGTTCTAATGTTCAAAAGATCGTATTTTACCAGCGATAGAAAGAGCGGTACCACGTTTAAAAGCTCAAACGCCGATTTCCGTTAAAAAGTTCAGTTTTAATTTCTTCATAATATTTATACAGTGATATTTAAAATGACAAACGCAACTCGAATAGATAGCATTAAATATTTTTGATTGCGAATTAGTTAATCTATTTTAAAAATACACACTTTTAGTGCTAATTGCCCTTGATTCTTTGATGGGTGTGACATCCTACAGTACATTTCTATTTATTAAATAAATATTACAATGTATATAATATACTTTAAAAAATAATTTATTTAAACTACTTGTATGCTTTATTTACACACCTACAAAGAAAAAATACTGAATGGCTAATAGCAATTACTTGAAATCCACCTCATTTATGTGGAATACCATTAAAAGTGTAATAAATTGATATAACTTATATAATCTTTTTTAGTTATTGTCCTTGTCAAACCTAATAATTGTTAGTCTATTACAATATTATGCTAAAAATGGATTTTTAATATTCACTGCAATACTTTTAATTGTCACATCAATTATGCTCATACTTGTATATTATACTGAGTGGGATATCTCAGTTTCTAAAATACGGATGAACAGAATAGTTAATATAGTTATGATTACATACAAAATTATATTTTTGTAGGATGTTGCAATAAATAGTGTCAATGCTGTTCTTTTGACGATATCAATAGCACTACTTTTAAATTATTCAGGAACACACGATCATGTCAAAAATCATTTATACCGCATGGGAATAGTAAATTTTTATTCTATACATTATCTACTAACTTGTCTGTTTTGACTGCCTACAAACCGTTACAGTAACCCGTTGTGTCGAGAGCAGACGTTATGTCCATATTTTTTTAAATATGAGACTTTGAATTTTTGTTCAAATTTAATTTTATATTCTCCTATGTGCCAAAAGCCTAATCTTGGAATTCCCGGCCAATAATGTAATTGAGAAATATAAATAAACAGCACCTAGCTCTGCCGAGGGCACAATTTTATTCTACCAAAAAAATAAATTCACGTTCAAAATCTAACTTAAAAATCCTACTCCAATCTATCCTATCTCCTAGAATGTGTGTATAATAATGTTAAAAGTAAAGTAAAAACAGTCCAATCCTAAAAATTGTCATAAATAGCATAAATTCCAGAAAAAAATGAAAGTATAAAAACCTATTTTGTCATTTTCAATGTGATAATATATATTCAGTATCAATTTAATAAATACTTAAAAATACCAATTATATATCAATAATGGATTATCTATAATTCATCAATAATTAACGGAATCTTTAATTTATAAATATATTTCAGGCGAATTCTACCAATATTGCAAAGGATTACAATAAATATAAAAATGATAAAACAAAGTTGTATTACTTTTAGTAGTCGTTGTTGTCGTCTTAATTCAATTTCATACAAAATGTTTTGAAAATTTTGAAATTTAAAAATTGCGTAGCAATAAAAAAAATATAGGGTAACTGCGTCAACACTAATATATTCGCAAAGATAGAAATGAGATAAATTATGCGATAGTTTAAAAATGATAAATATGACAGTGTGTCAATGTGACGCACATTATGTGAGACCAGCAATCAAGATATCTTTGACATACACTGTATGTCATAAAGTATGCCGTAATATGTTATTTAGATGTCGTCATTATTGGCTAAATTTACTTGTTGTGGGTCGGTGATATCAATCTACTTGGAAGAATTGAATGAAAATAAAACACAACTAACGAATTTTGTTGAAATTACAAATGAATTATAAGTATAAATAAACATTATTTTTTTGGAATTCCAAATATTATATATAAAATATATAATAGAATTGATGTCGATAAAGTTGTCGAAATTAAAAACATTGAAATGTTTAATAAATTTTAAATTTACAATATATGTTACAATATTATGTTATTTTAAAATATAATTTTTTTAAATTTTCTAGGGTGTTCGGCGAACAGCTTGCACACTATGACGCCTAAGATACCATATTATATCTACAAACCATATTACAAAAAAAATATGGTGTTCACCACATATATTTTTTATCCAATTCAATTTACTATATTTAGTTTAGTTATGAAGTTTATTTTTTTACGATCATTTGATTTACGATATTGTGAACGGACACGATNAAACGATATTTCTAATAAAAACATTGGAATTCCACACACTATAAGGCAACAAAAATAAGGAATGAGGAATGCAGCTAAGTTTAAATTTGAAAAAGAGAAATAAAAATATAATCAAACCTCCTCCATTTTCATAGCATAGATATGGAAATCTCCAGATATTACCCAAACCAACGGCATATCCGATACAGGAAAACAAGAATTCAAACCTACTACCCCAGCTTTCTCTGGTATATTCAGAACTAGAATCAGTTTCTAAACTACCCTCTTTGTTGACTCCACTACTCTCAGAATTTTTAGTTATAAGCGACTTCAGCTGTATTTTCATAATTCCAATATAAATTTAAGCCAATATTTAAATATTCAAATATTTACAAAGGTTATATAAATCAACAAGAAGTTTTACTGTAACATGATAAAATTTATTAAATTGGACGATGGTAACAATAAAGTGTTTTTCGATAATTAAAAACATTTTAATTTTAATGTAATTAAGATTTAAATTTATTTAAATCAGTAAATTTGTAAATGTTTTTTCAATCGTAAAGTTTGAAATTGTTTCGTTTAATTTTAAACAGTTCCAAAAAATTTCCAATTATTCCTTGACTAAATAAATATATATAATTAAATTTTTAGATAAGATTTTTGCCAAATTTCAAAATTAAAATACTACTGTATTAATTCGTTTTTATTTTCGTATACAATATTAACGAATTGTACACGGAATTATATTTTACAGTTGAGTTTTATGCAGGAATTATCAATATACAAATTGTACTCTGAAAATAGAAAGTACCATTAGGTGAAAAATACACAAAATTACCCCAAAAAATAGTTCAGGCTACCTTTTCGAAAGTACAAAATTCCTCATTAACGGAATTATTTATAAATAATGTATACATTAAAATAGGGGTCCCGATTGGGGTCCAAAATTATATGCCTGGGTTCGTGAGATTAAAATAAAATAAAGAAACACTTTCATCAACTTTTGTTTATTTATATAGGAGAAATAAGACTAATAATATTTCGTCTTTTTTTTCATTAATTTGCATATTTATTTAGAAAATTAGATATTATATTATTCGTATACGTATTATATTATATTATTATACTATGCGTATTATATACTTCACTAGGTTGACTGTTATATACTACGTACAAACAGCACTTAGATCTGCCGAAGACACATTTTTATTCTACCAAAAAAATAAATTCACGTTCAAAATCTAACTTAAAAATCCTACTATTCACTATTATCAATGACGGACTTGAACTTGAACAACTTGAACGGAGTGGTTCCCAAACTTGTTTCATGTGGAACCGTCATATCACATTACTTTTTACTTTAAAATCAATTATTCCATCTTAATTTATATTTGCAAACATTTGCGGAAAAAATTTTAAAAACAATTGTTTTAAATTTTTTTAATTTATTGGACAAAATGTGTGTATAATATTAAAATAAAGTAAAAACAGTCCAATCTTAAAAATTGTCATAAATAGCATAAATTCCAAAAAAAATAAAATTGTAAAAACTTATTTTGTCATTTTCAATAAATATTCAGAACCAAATTTAATAAATACTTAAAAATTCCAATTATATATCAATAATTAACGGAATCAGCACTTTATAAACATATTTTGAAATGAATTTTACCAATATTGGAATAAATTGTAATAATTTATTACTAATATATATAAAAATGATAATAACAAAGTTGTATTAATTTTATTTTTTATTATAAGTTGTACTAATTCGTTGTTGTAGTTTTAATTTACATTTTAAACAAAATTTTTTGAAAATGAGAATATGACACTGAAAAATTGCGTAGCAATGAAAAAAATTTCAAAGGAATGAATTATATAGATTTTCACCCATATTTCTTTAATTATCTAAATGAAATGTGACATGTTGTAAAATTTACAATGTAAACAATCAATTTCAAAATTGAATGTAAAAATAAGTCTGAAGCATGATTTCGCGGGCCGCAGTTTGCCCACCACTATTCTAAAGCATAATTAATTTATATTTATAAATATATGTAGTATTCTACAACAAGCAACGTGAAACTTTATTGATAGTTCAAAGAACTATCGTTTTTCCGGTAAATTACACTATATGAAATGTAATTAAAAATTAGGACAATCTGGAATATATGGGATTGATTTATGGTTTTTTAGATGAAAATGGTGTGACTTGTCCAATTACAATCATTACGGGAGTAAGCTCGAAAAAACTAGAAAACTTTGTACCGAATCAGTATATTTACCTTGTTTTGATGAATCAACTTTTATTTTAGTGGTGATTATTTTTACATTAATGCGACTGAATTTGATAACATTGATGCTCGTTTTATAAAGCATGGATTTAAAAAATTTCCACCGCAAGAATATGGCATGGAACAAACAATGGCAATTTTTGATACATGTGATATCAGCGAACTGACCTGTATTTACATGTAATACTTTAATTTCTTCCTTTAAATTTTTTATTCAAGGAAAGTCATTATCCACATAACAAAATTCATTATGTTGTGGCTTATTCGTATCCTAAAGCTTGTGATAAAAAGAGTTCAGAAACTATATATGAGAAGATTAAAAATCTATACAATTAATATTTAATATAAAATTTATTTTCGTCTTCATAAATAATTGGCTGGTATATAAGATAAACTTTTTAAATAACCTTGCCTATCAATTTCATTTTTAGGTTCATAATTATCTTTCCTTTCAAATGTCTAAATTAGTATGATAATTATTAAATTTTATAATGCTAAATTTATGCTTTACCTTTTTAAAAGACCTTTTCTTTATTGCTTTGTAAATTTCATAAAATATTGGTATAGCAAAGACCGACAATGCTAATTTTCCCAGTATTGATACTAAATCGTTATCAATTCCAGATAATGTTGAGTAAAATGAAGCGCAGAGTACAATCTATAAAATTTACAAATATAGTAAAGGGGGTTATATACATCCAAAATGCAATCATGAGATATTTCAAAATTTTGAATTTTTTATTGAGCATTAATTCTATATCACAAATGAACCTCCTGATACCTAGAAATATGAATAAGAATAATCAATATTACATTTACCGTAAATCTAGCTTATGCATACTAATTCACACATACAAAATAATATCAATGCAAATACAGCCGTGTAATCGTTCAACATGTTGACCACATAGTATCCAGACTAAAATATAGATATTTTAAAAGTAAATTGGCATATTGTTTAGAATACACATGGGCAAGGTGCGGTCCTGAATATTAAAATTTAATCAAATTTTTAAAAAAGATCCGGTTATTAAATTGCCTGTTTTTAAAATATTAATTATGCCCATGATCACCAATTATAATCACTTTTTTAAAAATAGACAAAATTCTTGAGAAAAACCGATCGGATAAACCCTTAAAGGGAAGATGACTACATTATCCTTACTTTGCTAAAATAATTTAGCTAAAAATATTTGTTTGATAGTTCTAGTTTATTTCAGAATGTAAGCGACGTAGATTTTTAAAAATACAATTTTATAACACGTTTTATCGGAAATTGATTCCTTCCGGGTCAAAAACCAAAATTATCCTTTTTTAATGATAAAACTAATAGTCCTACAATTCAAAAAAAGATCACATTTAATAGAGTTTTTCAGTAAACATACATAAAAAATGTTACAAAGCTAACCCTTCATGGTTAAAAAAGCAATTTACTATTCATTCTTTTTTTTGGAAATTATTCTATTATTATTACGTTATCCGTTAATTATTGATAAAAAATATTTTTTACGTATCTAAAAGGGATGCTAAATGTATTTCATCATATTACGACAATAGAAATGTGAATAGTGAATTGTAGTAATTTTGATATGTTTTTATGTATGATTTTATTATTGCATATATTTTTTTGATTGAATTAAAAAAGTCCGCCTGCGGAGCTAGGTACTGTTTGTACAAAGTACATAACAGTCAAGCTAGCAAAATTTAT
>LWCA01000362.1:0-30515 GCA_001642005.1 Intoshia linei | reverse complement strand
TGAAGGCATATTTCAAGAATGTAGATGAATTGATATGTAGACTGAAATTGGCCATACTGAAGAACCGTGAAAGAAATTCGCTATTCTCAGAAATTGGATACTTCCAATGCCAGTTGCTACACGATGAGGAAATTGGTTAGCTGCTTCAAATTATTATGAAAAACATTTACCAACTGTAAAACGTATAGTTAACAAATTCGAAGGTGACGGTCTCATAGTTAGACAAGCCAAATGTGCAATATCCAGAGAAACATTACCATCAAAATTAAAAATTATATCAGGCTACAAAATGATACATAAATTAATTTAAAAATGTGAAGATTACTCTTTTTTTATAATTAAAGCCTGGAAAGCTATGAAAGATGTCCATATTGAAGAAGATCCATGTAATATCAAATTATGCATTATGAAACGCTTGGAAAACAATGAAATTAGAGTTATTTGTGAATTAAAGAATGATAATATTTTTCAGTATATATATTAACTATTGGAAAATTGTCAATCAACTTCAGCTGCCGTAGAACGAAGCTTCTCTATGCTTAAAAAACTGATTGCAAAAGATAGAAATTTTAAAACCGATAATATTAAAAAATATATAGTTTGTCATTATTATTTACCAATAAATTAAACTAATTAATAATATTTTTTTCAGTGAATTTTAATTAATTTGTCCTAAATAGGATAGTTAGTATAATTATTTTCAATTGTTGCTCTTTGAATAAAAAATTTTTAAGTCCAAAAAGTTAAAATATTTTTCTATTAGGTACAAAAAGTCAGATTTATAGGTGCAAAAAAAACTTGCCCTAGTAATAACTCATTACATTAAGAAAAAAATATGACATTTATGACTTTTGAAAAATCGATATACCCCATTAAATGTGTTTATTAGAGTTCCCTCATACATTTCTAACAATTTTTTATTATTAAAAAGGAAAATTATTTTTATGACATAATTCGCCCTACTAATGACTAACCGAGTTTTTTGTCTTTTATTTATTAGAATATTCTACAGTATTCTCTCCACAACTCGCCATTGATTTAAAACAGTGGTTTTTAATTTAATTGGGGTTCCGTGAAATATAAATGCGATATTTTTTAATTTAAAGTTGTTCTAAATTACTGTTGTATGCAATAAAACAACATCATTTCTCAAATTTAAATCAAATGAGTTTTAATAAAAGTATTATACGTTGTGTGTATGGGAACGTGAAAAATAATGTTAAAAAGTAATAATAATTCCGATTATCTTTATGAGAAATATTGTAAAAAAGATGGGTTTTTACTGGCCCAACTCTCTTGAAATAATTTAAATAAGTTACTTACCTCTTTATAATGATATTTTACTAAAAAGTTATTTCTCACGGGCCTGGGTACTTCTTCGTAGTGTGATGGAGGCAACTGGTTTTACCGGCTAAATTCCGTGTGTTCCTTACTTTTTGTGGGAAGATAGGGATCTTGGAAAAAAGCATTATTAACTATTCAAAAAAAGGACTTAAAAAAAATTTAGGATGTTACTTATAAGAGTAGCATCCACCACTGATAATCAAACCTCGTGGAGGGTATGATTAGGGGTTTCCCGGGAAATTATGAGTATTTGAATTTTGGTGGCGAAGAAGCTTTCCAAGTATAAATAAAATAGATTTTTATAATTAGAAAGTTGTAAGAAAATTGAAATGAGAACTTTCTAGTATTTCAAGTGACAGAACTTTAAAATTGAAACATGGTAACTTAAATCTTGATGAATTTTGGTTATTAGTTGAAAATTAGTTTGAAATTTTCAACATCCTACTTTTGTGAATTGGGATTTTATGCATTAAAAGTAATTAAGCATACTAAACGGGCAAAGCTATTGTCGGTAGAAGAACTTCGTGTATGTCTCTCAAAAACACGTCCAAGAATTAAAAATCAAATTGTTTTATATTATCGACATGTAAAAAAAAATTATTGATCATGCTTTTAGGTCCCGCGATTTTTTGAAATTTCATAAACGTACCTCGCAGTAAAAAAGGTTGAGAAACACTGATTTAAAACATAAACTAAAAGTTTTAAAACCATTTTTCAAAGTAAGTTAAGTTATTTTGTATTAAATTTTACAATTTTTATTACAATTTACGTTTTATTGCAATTTAACTAGTTATACTTAAAAGTTTCGAAATATCCAATCAATGTTTGTTCAAACAAAATTTTCCTGTTCATATTGAGCTTAGTTCATATTCTAGGATGTTCATATAGAACATAATCGACTGTAATTAAAAGTAATCTATTTATTAAAATTATCTATGGTATTTATGAGTACTTATTTAGATAAAGTGGCCAGAAAAATACGTACTATTACGTTTAGTTTTTTGGAATAAATTTTAAGCCGAAAATTTTTATTCGTCATCAATGATAACTCATCATAGATAAGTAGTTTTGGCTTCATTATTTAACACCAAATAAACTAAAATTGAAGTAAATATTTTTTCTGGCCACTTTAAGTTAACGAGTTATAGAGAGAATACTGTATTTGCTAAAATGTGAATTTATGGAAAATTAAATATTTCAGTCTAGTTTTTAAATATCAATTTATGCAAAATCTCAAAAACTTTCATCTTCACGGTGAAAATACCAAATGACTCATTATTTTGAAAATTAAAGTCCTATATTTGTTTTGAATTAAAACAAATGACAGATAATACATTTGTATTTAGTTAACATACACCAGGGATGCCCAACCTGTCCATTTGGGATGATTTTATACATGTAGTAGTAGTATGTAGGATGTAGTAGATCGCCAAAATTAAAAAATTACAATTTATTTTTCATAATAAGTATTTCGTTCAAAAAATAAAAAGGTAACTGGTGCAGTATGGCAGTATAGGTTTTACACAAACTTGGAAATTGTTTTGATATCATCATGAAAATACTTTAATAACTACAATAGCCGAAAATTACAAAACGCAGGGCCATTCTAATGAAAATGTATGACAGTTCAGAAAAATTAGATGTTTTAATCTACGTGTCAAAGTTTTGACGAGATTTAATTGATTCAGCCAATTCATTTTAATTTATATTTAATTATTTATTTAGGGGGTAATTGCTATGGAATATTTTCCACTTAAAGCTGGAAATTTTACATCTCAAATGGAAATTAATTGTCCAGAACTTGGATCATATCCGTATGAACTTGAATTAACAGCAACAGAAGCCCAATATGAATCACCTGTTTTAATTTAATTTACTTTAAATGATAATTGTTTAATGATAAGTTATATGGCAACTCTGCAGAGTTCGGTTTTCTAGTTGAAACCTTCCTAGACTCGTTTTTTTCGAGTTTATATGAACCTTTGGTGTGGATATAACTACATCTACTATCCTTTCCTTTAGTGATTCCCGATTCAAATAGTGTAAGGACCCCAAGGGGAAAATGAAATATAAAACATTTATGATAAAAATTTTAGGTTTTTTCTTATAAGATTTATTAAATCGTGTTTTTTAAAAAATATTGGAAAGGGGATTTTTTATTTTGTGTTTGAAATTAAAAAGTTGTCGCTCATAAGATTTGGTAAAATCGGATTTAATTTTGCATTTTATGGATTTTTGTATTAATTTTTACTGAAACTATACTTATACATCTTTTAAAAACATATTATAATTATTACATATCACCTGGTAAATCATCCCTCTGTAAAACTTGTCATCAATCTACATTGTAGATTCTCATTCTTTATGAAATTAATAAATAATTCTAGGTAAACTTTCGAACAGTATTGGGATCACATGTCACTAGAAATTTCACATTTTTCAATTATGCACGTCAAAAAACAGAATACATTTGTAAAATGGACAATACTGATTTTATAGTAGAGCGTTCAATAGCTGCTGCAGCAGGCTCTGGCCCCGGAGGAACCGAAATAAATTTTGATGTAACATTCGAACCAAGCAAGTTGGGTCCATCCACGGCCATCTTAAAAGCATCCTCTGGAGCCGGAGGAGTATACAAATGGTCTCTTCATGCTATAGCAGACAGCCCAAAGGCACAAGGCCCATTAACATTTAAATCCGGTCAAACAATAAATTTAACATTTAAAAATGTATTTTTTCAACCGACAACATTTGAATTCAATATTGATAGTCCTCATTTCCATTTGGCTCGAAAAAGCGACACGGTTCGACCTAGACGAGATTGCCGGATTCCGATAAGTTACGAAGAACCTAATGTGCAAGAATCAAATGAAAATAAGACTAAAGACAAATTTCAAAAACTTGGTAAATTGATAGTTTCCTGTTCAATTCCTCTGATAACTCAAACTGACGAGCCTAAAAAAGCTAATGAAATTGAAACAAAAACTAATAATTCTAAAAAGCAGGCTATTCAAAATGAAGAAGAAAAGCAAATAAATTATACGAGATACGAATGGATTTATTACTTGTGCAGCAATGTACATTGAAATTCCAACTTTTAAAAATATACTTTTATTGTCACATTATTAGATATATGTTATAAAACCAGATTCTTGGATTTCATTTTTGTATTTGTATTTGCTTTTTAGTTTCATTTTGTCGATTAATCGGGATTGATACGATGATATGATTGAAGAAGTGTTTGACTTTATGGATTTGGAAGATTGGTTAGATTTTGAATTTATTTTGTCTTTATAAAAGCCAAGGCTTGTATTTTGCGGAAAATTAGCATTGTCGCTGGATAAAATATAATCGCTCGTAGGGTTAGAACAACTATAACGGCCTGATTCGGAATCAATATTCCAATATTGTATTTTTTTTTTTACAAAATCATACATGTCTTTTTTAATGAGTTTATCATCTAAATTTTCGTATTTAACGCTTGATTCAGTTTTAGAATGTGTACAGTTGCGACACATGTCATTTTGAGATTTATTTTCAATATTTATTTCAATATTGTATTTCGGTGATTTCCTATTTTTTGGGGTACACATCATTGTATTAGATTGGTTACATTTGATTGAATCTAAATCACTATAATTTTTTTGCTCTCTTGAGTGAAACGTGTCCCTCTTTTGGAATTGACGACTGCGCATATTTACTCTCTCTGCTCGTTCACTTACCCATTGTTCGGTGCGATGAATGGAGTACTTTTTAGTTAGCGCAGTTTCGTCTGAACACCATCTAGTACGTTTTTCATTAACACCGCCAGGATTTATTTTACGTCTGTTAATGGATACATTGTGAAAATTGTCATCATCAAATAGGACAGAATTAGGTTTATTTTGATTCCTAAATTTTTTCAGCAAAAGAATATGCTCATTACCTGATTGCAACGACGATAATGATCCTAAACCATCATTGTACAAGTCGTTTATTTTATTATACATTCTAAAACTTTTATCTCCATTTTCAATTTTATACCGGTTTGCCCCACCCTTACATAATTTATGTTTATTTATAACCTGATTTTCATTTTCTATTTTTTTTTCGTCGCTTACAGGTCTAATACATTTTGACGGATTAAAATTCGTAAAATGCCCTCCATGTTTTATCATCATTTGATACATTTTGCGATATCCTAATCAAAAAATATGAAGGAAAATTAATTATGTACCTAAACTTTGAACTATATCGAGAGCACAGTCCCCATTGTAATTTTTGTGGTTTAAATCAGATTTAGCCATTATTAACAATTTGGTTACTCCGGCATGGCCGTATCTTGCAGCAGTTTGTAATGGTGTGTCACCGAAATTATTCACCTTTTTTACATAAGACCCTGCTAAAAGAAGTATTCTAGTAGATTGATTATGACCATTTTGGGCAGTTAGGTGAAGTGGCGTAAAACCTAACTTATTTGACGCGTTTACTTTTGCTCCAGCCAATATTAATAAATTTAGACATTTAGAAAATCCATTCCATGCTGCTTCATGTAATGGCGTGTTTTTGTGAGCTGATCCCGTTACATCTGTATTTGCCCCATTGTGTAACAGCATTTTTACAGCATGTTCATTTCCTCGAGAACAGCATCTTTGCAATAATGTAAATCCCAATTCATCAGGTTGATTTATATCGAAATTTAATAATATTAATTTGTTTAATGTGGCTAATACTTTATTTACTTCATTGTCCATTATATATCTCACTATTTCCAATCGATATTTTTTTATTAGTAAGTTACGTTTTTCAGTCTTGTTTACGTTGGTTATTGGTAGTTCAAATTTATTATCCTTTTGTAACTTTTTAATTTTCTTGAATCCTAAATTTGCAAATTTTGACTTCATTATTTAAAATATATATTTTCTTTTATAAAACTAGTTTTTTTATATTCATTAAAACTTAAAAATTTTATTAATTTATCACAAATCTGATACATGTATTATATCCTACGTTATTTACTGTTATGATTATGAACCAGTAAGTAATTAATTAGTAATTAGTAGGGCAAGTTTTTGTCAAAATACAATATAAATTGTCAAAAAAGAACTTTTATATAATTATTAGCGGAATATTTGAAAATTTTACTTTTTATTTAATAATTATATTATAAATGAAACTGTTAATAACGTTTTTAAAAAAATATCCATAAAGATCAATTTATTTCATACGTTAAAGCTAGCAGTTTTAAATGTAAAAAACAAGCAGAGTTGTTCCACGAAATCGGGATACCACCTCAACCAATAGTCACTCGTTGGGGTACGTGGTTGGAGGCCGCATTATATTATGCAAAAAATTGGACACTGGTAAAGTACACTTGTATTGGAATACGAAAATGACGGGATAATAGTCAAAAATGCAAAAACCATAGTAGAAAGCGATACAATATTTCATGATTTACTTACTTATATTAATGTTAATAACATTGTTAGTAAAAATATCTAATTATAAAAACTTAATTAAACTAATATCAAAGTTATAATGTCCAAAATTATCAATAAAAGAAAATGTACAATGTACATGCAATAAAAGAGCTAAATTTTGGAGTTAAACTCTGAATCCTGAATTTTTTAAATAAATTGGAATAAATAGACATAAAATTACTAACATAACATAACTAAATTACTTATATACAATCTAATAATTACATTTTGATTGAATGATTTTTTATAATCTTTTAGATTCGAAAATTTAGAAAAATCGAATAACATCTGTATACATTTACAGTCAACGAAAGTTTCGAAAATTATTATAAAAATTAATTAAAAATAATATATAAAGATTAGAAAACAAAATAATCAATTTACACTTTAAAAAAAAACATGTATTTTATAAATATTAAACGACGTATGAATACTTCGGTGAAGTAAAATAATAAATTAATTAGAGGAGACGAATATCAGGCTACGAAATAAATTAATAAACTATGACACAATCCTTTTATATGTGACGTATCTGAAATTGATGTACTGATACAAGAGGAATTCTTAGAATTAAAAAAGGATAATTTTGCATTTGATTCATTCCGATGCGTTACAATAATACATTTAATTTAACTTAATAAGATAGTAGTTCCCAACAAGTAGGTGTGAAATTAATAATTTTTTATTTACAGTAGAAACTAATCAGAACCGACCTGTCAAGATCGAAGCAATCGAAATGAAAATAATTCCCAAAAAAGATACATAAAATAGCTATGATATTCAAAAAAATATTTGTATTAGTATTTACTTTTGAAAAATAAAGCTCGCCATTTACCAAAATTTCGTCGAGGTTAGACTTCGAAGAAAAAACTCGAGTAAGACACTTAATTAATGTGAAATCTTCTCTATCCCACAAGTAATATTTAAAATTTTCGATTTAAGAATGAATAAATAATAAAAGTTACATAGTAACATTTTTAGGATTAAATCGATTTTTATAAAAATTTAAATATATTAATTATAAGTGGTTCACAGACCCTTTTTTTTGACGAAATTTTTGTAATATGGAGGCCTCATTTTTCCAAATTGCGCATTTCAAGATTATATTCTTGAATATGATTACTCAGCTTTCTCAAATGTTGTTACGTGAAAAATTTTTACTGGTCCACGAAATAATTTTGAAAAAATTAATTTACTAATTAACCCTTTACTAGTCGCGCTTTTTCAAAATGTAAACAGTCGTAAAGAGGACAAAAAGGGTCGTTTTTAATGAATGAAAAAGTGACACGATGTAATAAACAAATTTACATATCATAAAATATTTAATTACACTGATAATAATAAATATGACGTTGATTGATATACAGTGGTTTCTGTACAATATGAATGTTTAAAGACCGGATATTTAGAATATTCATAATAGAGTGGGTTGTACATTATGAATATGAATTAAAAATCAAGTGAATATTAACACAAATGTATAAGTATTTATTTTTGCAATGGAAAATAGTTTCTAGTTTTATTGCAATTTTCAATTTTTTCTTTTGTGAGATCTGGTTTCATCACAGTTAAATATGTCATTATTTTTATATTTTTCTACAGCTTCAGATCATAATTCTTGCTATTTTTTTATTTTAGACTCTTTAGCTTACTAATTTTGATTCTCCTACAATTTTTTTTGTATTTAATAAAATTTCTGGTTAAAAAAAAGAATTTAAACAACCAGTAGAGCAGTGGTTTTCAACCGGGGGGTCGTGAGAATTTGAACACAGTATAAAATATAAATAAAACTGAATATGCTTTTTTAATATTTTCATTTATGTGAATTGATAAGATGTTTGGAGTATATAGAAAATTTTTGGGTCGCGAAAATTTTTTATGTATATAAGGGGGTCGCGAACACAAAAAAATTGAAAACCACTGCAGTAGAAGCTTTAAAATCGTTCAAATTCAAAAGACAATTTCCAGTGCCATTTCTTTCAATATATTGCCTACTTATATTTATATTTAATGTTTGTTGACGTTTGAAACCACTGATTCAATTTTCATAGATTTTCTTAGACAAGGTTGTCTCTTCTGATTCAAATTTAAATTATTACAAGTAAGAATTTCTTCGCGATTTTTTAATTACTTATTTATCAATTTATTTATCTAATTTACTAAAATTGAGTGTTTGGTGGCTAAATGTTTTTGAGATCACTTTGAATATTCGTCAATCAGTTTAATCAATTTTATTCTATCATTTATCGAAAAATCTTTTTCTCTTCAAATTCATATTGAATGGTTACTTTTCTGAAATTTATAAGTCACGTGATAGAAAATTAATAGAAAAATTTTTTTCTCATAATAAATACTATACAAATCCAACTTTTATTTTCATGAAATTTATATAAGCGTGAATTCATATTATACAGTATTCATATTGAACAGAAACCACTGTATTTAGTTTTATAAATTTTTGTTTTTACAGCAATTTGAACATACAATATTTGAATGATTTTTGCAAACGTAGACTGCGCAAATTTTCCACAAATTATTAGTTTTTTTGAACTCATTGGTCACACAAAAATAACATTTTCGTCTTTTTACAGCATTTAATGTAGCTAAAATTCATAATTATTCTATTTATATATAAAAATTACATGGATGTTGATAAGATAAATTTGTGAATAATTTGTTTTCGTTACATAAAGATTTTCCAAGTTGTCTTAAGTATAATCTCCTCGGTATATATTTATTTCCCGATTTATAAATAATGTAACTGTTCAGCCAAAATATTCAATAAACCCTGAAACAAACAATTAGGCCATTTTCTAGTTTTCTAATTTGTACTGTATTCGTTACATAAATAATCAAGAATGTCAACACCTCCTTTGTTTTTATTATAAAATAATGTAGGTTAGTTTTTTTCTTTGTATCCTCTTCGTTGAAATTAATGCTAGCATGTTTTGTTAAGATCAAATTAACAAATTTTCTAGGTTTGGGACAATAAGAAGCTATTGTAATTATTCCTAGATGGCCAGAAATAGTAGAAAAAACAGATCGATTTTTTGTAGACACAAATTGAGGCGCTAATTCCCTTTTATTTTTTCTAATGGTAACAACCTTTAAGGAAAAAATTCCAGTTTTACCAACTTTTAAAGGAAAAATCCAAATTTTACCAACTCTTATGGAAAAACCCACTTTTACCAACGTTTAATGGAAAAATCGAGTAGTTGTTTTTGATTTATATCATCCACTACAGACCCAAGTTAAAACTGAAATATTAAGCCATATTACATACAAACCATATTACAAAAAAATTAGAAATATTCTATAGTGTTCACACCTGAGAATATTTTTTTATGAGAACAAATAGAATGTAGTTATGGCAATAGTAGAGTATTGTAAAACAAAAGCATTTTTTGTCAGTTTAAATTTATACAGAATATTTAATTTAAATACTAACAGTATATTTAAAGTACTGACAAAATAATTTTTTTTACTGCTCTTCAAATTTAAATATTGACACCTTGTCAACTAGCACCTAAAATACTGACAATCCATTATATCAACTGAAAATTCAATATTTCTATTGACGAACCATCTAAAATACTGACACTTTACAGATTAAAATACTGACGCGATAATACTAGCCATTTTTAAAACAAAAATTTTATTTTGTTTTAAAAACTTTTTAGTTTCATCATCAGTTTACGTATGTATTAAAGCGTTTATAACTTGTTTATCGATAATCTTTCTATTTGATTTGTTTGTGATATTGAGTTTGTATGGGATACTCCGCAATTTTGTAAAACTGGATTTTTTCCTTAAAGGTTGGTAAAACTGGAATCTTTCATTTTAGGGTTGGTAAAACTGGATTTTTCCTGTTAGTGTTGGTAAATTTTGATTTTTAGTAAAAATGGTTGGATTTAAGTTGACACCCATTAACATTTCTATAAAACATGTATTTTAAGCTTTGACACATTTACTGTATTGATATTATAGATTAAATTTCGACAAAAAATGGAACATTTAAATATGGTTATTAGAACACAAACTAAATTTAAACTTAAAATCTAAGCTGATACATTTATAATAATATAGGCCAACATTTAACTAGAACGCACTTTAACATATCCCAATATACAATAAACTATAATTATAATATATATTATATATAATTTATATACTATATTATAATATAGACTATAACCAATGCGTCAATAAATAATCTTGATATCAGATTATGAAGATAAAATATTGAAATCATTCCAGTGTTATACATACAATTGTATCTACAATTAGTAAACGGTTGCTTAGTTTGTATTTAATAAGCTGTAACCAAGAATATTAGTAACAATTGTTTCGTTAAAAATTAAAATGCAAACGAATAAAAAGTACATGTATAGCATTAACAATTTCGACAAACGCACATTTAACTTGATTCCTTTGAATAAAGAATGACGATTATATCAATGTGAAAATACAAACAAAAAAATTGGTAATTTTTAAATCTGTGAATGAAAAAACAATCATTGTTTCACAATGATAAAATTGTTATCAACGATGAATCGCGCATTGTTATATCTTAGAAACGACGCACATCGCTAAAATGTGCAAAACTTAGCCTAACGATATCGTTAAAATATGTAAACAAAGTTTACTTAACAATAAAGGTTTGTAAACGAACGATAAATTACATTCTGCACGCGGTTTTTGTTTATTTAGATGTTATGTCAACTGTTAATATTTGCTATTATTTGATATCATTTTATATTTAATGAGTCATCAAAAATTTACTTTTGACTAATAATTTACATTATTCTTACCTATGATGGTTATATATTTCTTTAAAACAATGTAATTTTTTCGTATATTTGTTATTTAATTTTGTACAGTATACAGTAGTGTATTTGATTTTTTTAATTTTACATTTATATATATTTTGTAGATCTTTTTAAATTTTTCAAGCATGTCACACTACGAATCACCAAACGAAGAACATTTGTTGGATGATGATTTTATGGATGGAACTGAATTTTATAATAATATACATGTTTCATTTTCTTTATGTATTACTCATTTTAAAAAATAGACTGATGAAGTTGCCGAAGAAATTGCACACCAAATTAAAAATAGGAATACAAAAACTGATGTTATAGTAAATAAGAGTGAAGAAAAACGCGTTTCGATAAATGATTTCTCTATGATTAAACTTCTTGGCCGAGGAGGTTACGGCAGGGTTTTTTTGACGAAAAAGATTAGTGGATACGATCAAAATACGTACTATGCCATGAAAATATTAAAGAAAGTTGACGTAGTCAAGAGTAAAATCGATACAGCTCACACTAAATCCGAACGACAAATTATGGCTAAAATTAAGGTTCAAGTCTATTATATCCATTCAATTTGTGATTTAGCATCCTTTTCTAGTTGATCTTATTTACGCCTTTCAGACAGGTTATAAATTATACCTTATTATGGAATACGTCCCTGGCGGTGAAATATATACTCAATTAGAAACTAACGTGTGTATACCTGAGGAGGACACTGTGTAATCTATTTTTTTAACTTTTATTTATATGCATTAGGTTTTATGTTTCGGAAGTTGTCCTCGCGTTGGAGTACTTGCACAAAATTGGAATTATTTATCGCGATTTAAAACCAGAAAATATTCTTATTACAATCGAAGGTCATATTAAAATGACAGATTTTGGGCTTTGTAAAGAAGCTTTAGTTGGGTCGGAATTGACTCACACATTTTGTGGTACCATTGATTACATGTCACCGGAAATACTCAACCATACTGGCCATAATAAATC
This sequence comes from Intoshia linei, assembly GCA_001642005.1. Lineage (NCBI taxonomy): Eukaryota > Metazoa > Orthonectida > Rhopaluridae > Intoshia > Intoshia linei. Next base: position 17,908 of record LWCA01000362.1, on the reverse strand, counting down.
TTGTGATTGGTGGAGTTTGGGGTGTTTGGTTTATGATATGCTTTCGGGAAGAGTAATTTGTTTACTTTAGTTTTTATTAATATTTATTTAGCCACCATTCTCAAGTTCTACAAGACAAAAGACTATTTACAAAGTTTTTTTTATTTAATTTTAGTTTTATTTATATTTAGATTTTACATTGCAAAGTTCATTACCCTAGAATTATTTCCACTAAATCAAAAGCTTTTATCAATAAGGTAATTTTAAATATATTGCGCACATTTTATTTACTTTTTATGTGTTCTATTAGAGTTGGATCACATTCAGTGTTAATGCTGTTTAAAGTTTTTAAATTTCTTTATTTTATTCGTATTGTGAATGAAAATTGCAGTTATAAAGATTTGGCAAAGTTTAATAATCTTACTAAATTTACATTATATTTATGGAAATGTATTATGGTTCTATTTCGAATTTAGACTTGTTAATTAATTTTAATGTAAATATGACAAGTAATTTCCATAATAATGAAAATTAACGTTAGCATAAACTTACAATTCATAACTGTTATCTCGTAAAAATACATTGAGAACTTTCATTTTATTAATATAATAACTGATGCTAGTTATGACGACCTCATGGTCGTGTTTTTAAATTTTTTTTGGCTGACGGTATACTAAGGATAAATTAAAAATTTTGCGGCACCACAGATAATTGTAAATTTACAACAAATTTCCAAATAGTTTGATGATATTAGCTACTTTTATTTTTGTTGAATTAATATTTTATGATTAATCTAATCCCACATAAGACCGATTTTATAGTGTTTCAAATTTAAACTTGATTCATTATCTTGATTATAAAATAATTAACGTCGCAATCTTATAAATCTCAGGTGGCACATAGTTTGAGAAGTCTGCTGCTGTTATTGGTGATTAATTTATGTTTTCTATTTCCTTAGTACAGTTAGTATTCCATACGTTGAGGCTAATGAAACAGTAGTTATGATCCTTTTAAAGGTATGTATAATTATAATTAACTGACTCGTTCAGAGTGCTTGTTAGTAACGTTTTTTTATTAGTTGAGAATCTCATATTATATTATTATTAGATTAAATATCATATAATGTTACACGTATTGGTAATATTTATGTATATTGTTGTATTTAGTGTTTACGAAAAGATTACAAGAATCGTCTTGGATCAGGTCCAGGGGACGCGAACCATATCAAGGTATATTGAATTATTTATTCTAAAATTGTTTATACGTTAACTTGTCAATAAGGAATACCTACAATAATTAATTTCGATGTAATTCGTTTTGTCTAAATAGACCATCAGTGTATAATACTTGAACGTTTAGTATTTTTCGAGTTTTTAATAATGATTATCAAAATATGTATACCCTGGGGTTCATGAAATATTTTAAGTTAGTTGATCGTCGTGGACTTGTATTTTAATTAAATTTTTAATGGATCTTCATAACTCCAAAATTTTGACAATTCCAGAGGATTACAAATAACTCCGTAGGATTAATGTAGCTATGCTTCATTTAATACATGTGTCGCTAATTATATGCCGTCACGGTTTTTAATTGATAATAAAAAAGTATCACGCTTTCTGTATATGCTGTTTTGTCCAATTTATTGAACACTTATTTATTTTATATTTTAGAAAGAAGCGTTTTTTCATCGATTAAATTGGGATGATGTTTTCCAGAAACGTCGTATACCTCCAATGAAACCAAAATTAAAAAGTTGGACGGATGTTAGTGCATTCGATATAAAATTTACAAGTGAAAATATAGTTGGATCACCTAATCTCACTCCAATTAGCGATAGTATTTATTATTGTTAGCAATATTTAAATATTTATAGGCTTAAACGAGGCTTTTCTCGGATTTAGTTATGTTTCAGCGAATTATAAAAATGCCCAAATACAACAAAAGCAAGACGAAGAGCATTTTTATAAGGAGTAATACTTTATTAGTTTTACATGTTTATGTCTATTTGTAGGGAGGAACCTAATCCAGTTATCAAAGATAGGAGAATTAAACATGATTTTGTTCCACCTCCCGTTAATTCAATCGGAAAGCCATTTTTGGCAAAAATTAGATTGAAATAATGTCCTGTATCATCTGTTATCAAATTAACCTTGTATATTTTTCAAGTTATGAAAATTTATTTTTGCTATTAAATTATTTATTTAAATACTATTGTATAATGAATTAAATAAAATTTAAAACTAATCGAGATTCCGTCATGTTAACTTGGTTTTGGTGCTTTAATTATCAATTTTTTTTAACTGAACGTTTTTGTTCTCAATTCGTAAATATACATTTTTTTTTGTTCTTAGTTCGATATTATTTTTTCTTTGGACCGGTAAATGTAAGTATGGGTTAATTTTCAAAGTGATTTGTATTTACTATTTGTAAATTATAATCTAATTTTAGCAACTCGTATCAACCTTTTTATTTTATAAAAAAAGTAAAAATTTTTGAATAGTATAAAAAAGGATTAAACTCTTCATCCATCAACGATAAGTGTATGTTTGATCAGATTAATTAACAAGGCAATGTAAAGATTAAATTATCCGCATATTAGATTACTTGTAAAAAAATGTTTATGTGTGTCTCACTCATCGATTGATAGCGATAAAATTTTATTTATTTTTCAAAACGAAATAGATTTTTGGAACGAATGGTGAAATTTAGATTATTAATTAATTCTTAATTTCATAAAGGTTTTTTGCTTTTTTATTATGTTTTGTAGTTATATAAATTTCTTTAATTCTTGAATATTTTTCTAATTAAAAGATAAATAAAATTCATACAAATGGTATGATTCAAAAGGATCCATAATCTGCATGGTTTGAAACTTAGAAATCATTTTATCTCTAACTATATTACATATCAGATAGTGTTGAAATTAAAATTGTATTAATTAAGCGATTTTTTGTGTACACTAGACAATTTCCAGTGTAATTAATTAATACATTTTATTATTAACAATTATAGCGGTGGGTCACATACCAATACAGTACCGAAGTTCTTAGCAGAATACTGGTTGAGTATTGAATACTGATGTATCTATTGCAGAAAAACTCAATTTTTGGACACAGAACGAGAATTCTTCAATTTTAAAACAATCCAAATTAAATATTAAACTGCATTTGAATTTTAATTATGAAACTAAGGTGTGATTTTAATTTGAATTTTACTTTTATTATAAATTCTCATCAATTTGATAGTAGAGCAAATTCGTATGGATATAATTGATCGACGTCCTTCTTTTCAGTAATTGAAAATTATTATTTATCAATAAATTTTTAGAAAGATACTGATTGAATTGTCAAATAATGCTAAAGACATACTAAAGGAACATGGTAAATAGTATAAATATGAATTAGTTGGTCAGTGATGCTTGAATTTATCTGATTATTTTAAATCTACTCGGACTAAATTTCAAGTTTTGTTATGAAATAAGAAAATATAATTATGGATCAATTAGATTTTTTTGGGTCACTTTAATTTTCGGTTTATAATGCATTTTACTCAACTAAAACAGCGGTTGTCAACTAGTTTCAGACCATGGCCCACCTTAAAATATCTACTTTTATTTACAGTAAAATGCTTTATTTATTTAAATTTGTACTAGTTAGTGACTGCCTTGGCAATGGTGTTTGTTGCACAATGAAGCGTAATCAATTTCTGTTAGTTTAATCAATCTTAATCGCATTATTCCTCGGTTCACATCCAATTTTGACCTTGTTTTACTAAAAATATCGACCACTACTGAAAATCTAGCTTCTACAAGCCATGTTGTAAGAAAAGCAATAATGCTTGGTTGAACATTATCAAACACAATTGGATTTGATTCTTGAATTCCCATAAATCCAAATACACCTTTTTTTTCTATTCGTCTGACTAATTTCAAATCTTTTAAGACTTAAAATAATTAAATTAAGTCAAAAAGTTTTTCAGTTAGTTCAGGACTGGTTTCATCATTTGGTTCAAAGTTTTGAAGATCTGTAAACCATAATTCCAAATTTATATTTCAAATTCATTATGAATTTATAGATTTTGTTTTGGTTAGCAATTTTATTGCCAAATTTTTTTTAATTTTGAAAATTTTCTGTGGCCCACGTTGAGAACCTTGGAATTAAAATACAATTGTTCACATAAAATAAATTTTATTAAGATTCTATGGGAAATATTTTTCATCAATTATTCCATTTATTAAATTTATTGGAAAGGTTTGAGATATTATTTTATTTTATATATCACTATATTATGCATTTTTTTTTTTAATTTATATTATTAACATGAATGCTATGTACTTTGTACAAACAGCTAGCTCTGTCGAGGCGACGTATAAATTTTACTACAAACAGTTTGACTTTATAAGTCTTAATCGATCATATTCTTAATAACGCAATCTTAAAAAGAAAATAAAAAACAATACAATTATAGTTACAACCCTTAAAATTGTCATAAATAGCATTCCAAAATTCCAAAAAAATGTAGTTCCATGCCGTATCTTTTGTACATTTATATTTTACACTCTACATGTGCGTTATGTTTATATTATGAGCTCTTTTCCTTTTTAGTAGACTTATTATTACTTCCATCAAGATTTTAGTAATATTTTCGTTTTTAAGTCTTAAATCGATTTGGTTAAATGTGAGGTAGATTTACATTTTACGATAATATTAAATTATACATTAATTGAATAGTAGAAAGGAATAAAAAAAATGTATACAAAGGAAGAATTCAAACAAAAAGGTTAAAAAATAGGTAAACATTGAATATTTATCAACGATTAGGAAAATATATTGAGAAATACAAATTTTACCAAAAATGGTGAACTCTTGAGTTGGCAGATCTTACCAACCAAACATTCCAAACTAAACGTGTCACTAACTAGAGACTCTTTTTTAGTATACACTGTATAATAGGGTGTCCATTTTGCATGTGGAACCTTTTTTGATTTTAAGCTTTTATCCCCCAAAAAAATGAAATCGGTTAGTATTTATCCCGCCGATTAATATGTTCTGAATCAGAACATATCTAACTTATCTAATTAATTTAGACAAGCCGCTGCAAAGTCACGTAGAAAAAAGAAGGTAATTTTAAATTAAATATAGATATGAAATAACGTTATAAAAAATATATACACTAGGGTGGACATAATTTCAATTTTTATGAATTTCTGATAGACAAGAGCCCAAAGTTTTCGTTTTGATTAGCAGACATAAAATCCAAAATCTTAACAAAATTCAAAAAGTTTATAAGGGTGCTCAAGGGCACAAAATATCATATTATTATTTAAATATGCATATTAAGAGTATTACTTACTCATATAATCAAATTAATTATAGGAAAGCCAAATAAGGTTCAGTTAATAGTTTTGAATGTAGAATAACATTTAAATCGTTAAATTTTAATTAATTAACAATGGATAATAAATGACAAGGCTAAATATATTTTGTATTATTACGCCAACTAGATAAAACGAAATGATATGCATAGCCATACGGTTGTCTATTAATTACGCAAATTTAATTGATTTATTTAGTCATAAAAATAACATTTGATGATGAAGCAACAATAAACTAATTTATATAACTTAAAAATTTGTTCATAAGTATATATATAATATATATATATCATAAATATACTTGTATACAAAAAATATAGAAATATTTAATTTAATTTTCTAATCGTTTCTTAATATTTTCTCTGTACTTGATTTGCGTCTTCTTTTTTTTTGCGTCACGTGGCGTGGATGTGGTCTTCTTTATCCATAATTTTAGCGTATAATTTTTTTTGATATTTTTGATCATCATCGGTTAATTCAGTTTTACATATCAATTCGTTAGTGAGCAATACAGTGTTATCGAAATCAATGTCAAAATTTTGATGATTATATCTATAAATCCCAGAAAAAACTGAGAAAGCTTGCTTTAGTCTTCCGAAGAATCTTTCAACAAATGATCTTATGGTACATTGTTGGTCGTGTTCTTTGATTTGCAGTTGTGTTACGCATTGAGTTGGTTTTTTAACAGCAATTTTTATAATTCCCGGTGTATCATGTGCGTCTCCTATATACCCTGAATCCCACGTTTTACTGTTGTTATCAACATGATAAAAATAAACCTTCTATACATCTCTAAATGTCTGAAAATTATAGCAAGCAAAATCTTCCATAACATACCAATTTCACCATATATTGTCTTTGGCTGTTGTTGGTAATATTAAATGGTAGATTAAATTTGTATAAATAAATTTTTAGATGACGTTAATAAAAATATCAATTTATCTGTAATTTATTATTTAATTTACAGTGTTACATTTCACACATAAACATTTTCAAAATATTAAACCTTAATCAAGAAGTAAAGTATATTATATATGTACAACATAACATTTATGTATAAAGTATATTTTTCCAACGTTTTGTTTAAAAAACATTTCTAATAATGAATTTTTACCTCATATTTAGTGTAATTTAAAATTAAAATATAAATGAAATCAAAACTTAGAATTAGGGTTGGCAATCGATAAAAATTTATAACGGTAATTTAAATTATATAAATGCAAATCTATAATATAGTAATTGTTTATTTCAAGTACAGAGTTTTAGAATTTTATCAGACACAAAATCCAACTTGGAATTTCCACGTCAATTTTTTCACTATCTCGTATCTAGAACGATACTTATATTTTGATATCAATTTGTACATTGAGAATTCTAAAAATGATATTTTTTATGATAAAGAACAAGATACATTTGATTCAAAAAGTGAAAATGAATGGAATTACGAATATTTCAGTGAATAAGAGATTATAAATGTATTTACAAATGAAAAAAAGAAAACGACGCCATTTATGCAGTTAATCAAAGCATAAAAAAAATATTTTGAATTGTGTGATGCAAAATATTTTTAAATATGATTGTATCGAATTTTATAATACAAACTATTAAATTTTACGATTGGACTGTTTTATATTTTTTTCATTAATTAATATGGGTTATTTTTATCCACTTGCGACTGTTAACGTTATATTTTAAAAAGCACTTAAACATTATAGAGATTAAATTAGATTCGATATAAAAAATTTTATTTGGTAAATTGCCAACCCTACTTAGAATCTTGCAATTATTAAAAACCTTATTGATGATTTTATTAATTTCTTTAATTATAATATATATTATAATTGAGTCATGTGAAATTCCCAAAATTTTTATTTAAAACAATATTTAGTCAATTGCATTTTGAGCACATTGATTTATTAATAACTTTACATGAAAAAATTTTTTATTTCGTTAAAAAATAAAAATTTAATAATATTCATTTAGGCATATATTGAAAAATTGGAAATTGAAAATATAAAGCTAAAAGAAAAATTACAAAACGTAGAAAAACTGGAAATTAACAATTGTATTTTGAAAGAACGCATTAAAAACCTTGAAAAATTATTTAAAAAAAGCCTATAATAAAAGTTTACCATTGAATTGAATAAAATTGTAAATTGATATAATAATTGAAGAACTATTTGGGATTTGAAGATCACATCCACATCAACCCAATTTAAAAATTTTCAATTTTTTTTAAATAATTAATTTTTTCGATTTTTGAGCAAATAGATTGTTTGTTACTTTTTATTGATGTTTTCTTTTCTGAAACACCACTTCGTCTGATCTATAAATATCATAATTATCTTTGTGTAAGCATTTGTTTAGACAAATCAGTCCCAAACTAACATACCTCTAATTCCTAATCTATACGCCTCTTTGGGGCATCGACGAAATTTTAATTTTTCCAAATTAATGTATATCATGACTATTTTGTGTAAATTTAAAATGTTAGTCAAGAGTTTTGGGAGCTGTCTGGGGCTATGATCAAACGCTATTTTTCAATTTCGGTGGCTTCGAACTTGCTAGGTTCGAATCTGACTCTTCCTATGACTGCTAATTTATCCGAATTTTCCAAAAACTTTAATTTAAGGGTCAAATAAGTAAACATTAATCCCTCATTTAAATGTGTTTTAAACAAATATTAAACTACTATTAGACATTTAATTTGAAATGCTAAAGTTCTTAGTGTAATTGTAATGTTTAAATTTTATTCAAATATATTCTAGACTTTTAACAATCTTAACAATATATCAATCGATGGGGATAATAGAAGGAAGCGACATAATTACATCATGTCTCGGATATAAGATATTTGGAAGAGATGTGGGTGAAACACTATATAATCTGAACATACTGTATCAATTGACAACTTGTCAAGATTCAAATATAATCCAACTCCATTCCATAATGTTATTCTTACCTTTGGTGTCTCAATTATCTCACTTAATTCTGTTTACATTACTGTATATATTACTCCTTGAAATTTCAAATGAAGAAACAGACAAAATACAAAATGTTATAGATGAATACAAATATTTAATGATAATGGTTAGATTTCTATTATTCTCTATTATGATACCTCACTTATTCTATTTTATGCAATTTTATTTATTGAAATATTATAATCTAAGAATAGAAATGTATGATACTTATATGCAGTTTTTCAAGGACTATATATATTATTTTATGTACAGTAGTGGTACAGTAGTTTTTCAATTAATTTTTTGTTCAGATTGCAAAATGCTGGAGATATCTTTTTATACTGTAATTATGGTATATGTGGCATGCACAAGATATGTTGACTATACAGGCCGATTCAAAAAATATTTATATATTTATGGAAAAAAATATTTATTTATCCAACACAATGATCTTTTTTAATTTTCACATTTTTCATCAATGTAATAAATATTTTCATTGTTGCAATTTCCCTCTTTTGCATGTTCGCAACCAAAATTTAAGTTTTTGTCGATGCATAGATATAATGCTGACCAGTATTGTTTTCCTTTCTATAACATTGAATTGTATTTGTAAATATTGATGAAATTGCACAATAAGGAAATAGTTGGTAATGCCAACATGGTATATTAATACTACTCGACTGTAAATAGCAAATGCATAACATGGTTAATATTTTTTAATCAACAATTTAATGGTGGGAAATACATAAGGTATTGTATTGAAAAAGGGTTTACATCTTTTTTAATGTTTAATTTTCCATTTATAAAATGAGTAAACTTACATACAATAAAAAATACATATATTTCCTAAAAATTGGCATGGAAATATGCGACTCTTCAGAACCACATTTTTATATCTGTCATGTCATATATGTCTATATATATTATATTACTATTATATATAATATATATCTTATATATTATTATACTATATATGTCTAATTGTTGTCTAAGATGGTTCTCTAACTTACATATTCAATGCATTCCAATGTAAAATTTTGTTGTAACGCTTTCATTATTTCTGTTGTCTATTAAAAATTAATATATATAAAATATAGAAATTTGAAAACACTGTACAAAAGTTATTTAAAATTTTAATTTTCTGGGATCCATCTTTTTTGTGATGATTTTTAGAGTGTAACTAAAATTTTAGTACAGTGTATAATATGATTGTTTTTAAGATTATACAATCATTGTCTAATGATTAGACTAACAAATTAAAAAGTCGACTCTCGGCAAGCTAGCTGCTGTTTGTACGAACTATACAACAGTCAAGCCAGTTTAAAATACTAACCACCAATATAAATTATCGATAACTTAATAAAATTTCTTTTTGTTTTCATCAAAAAAAAGTTAATAATATATCTTCCCATATTGTTCAGCATTTAATTAATGATAAAAATTATCATTGCATTTATTATTCATTATTATCATTGAATGATTGCATTAATGATAGAATAATTGCAATTTGTAAACCTAAAAATTGAACTTATGGGCTCGAAATTGACACGCCTCATGCAATATTTAGACGTGATAACCGGGATATGGGGAAAAATATTCAATATTAATATATATTACCTTGTAACTATCATCACAACTAGGGACAATTGAAGCATTTTGGAGTTTACTAATTTTAATAGTTTAAATATGCTATGAATAGACTACACATTAAATGGATTCTTAAAATTGTCAGTTAATTAATCTTTAAATCTCAAATAAAATAATTCAGGAGAATATTTTGTAAGTACACAAAAATTTAAAAAAAAATTTGTATTTGCAATTAGTTTATTCCAATGAACCAATCAGGATTTCATATATTAAAAATTTGTCATCACTGATTTCACATCCTCAAGTGAGATAAATGTTAATAATACCCCACAACGTCGATGTAGTGATAAATATTCAAAATGTGACTGAAATATAATTTTTCATTTTTCAAGTATGCCAAATCTTTTGAACATGTCCCGTGCTTGTCCCATTCGTGAGCCCTTAATTAGTTATTTATAATTTTAATGTTAATTTTACAAATTAACTAAAAATTATACCAAAATTTCGTATCTTCGTTGTAGTACGACGGCCAATATTCGTCCAAATCGTTCAAAAGTGACTTAAATTATATTACATAGAAAAGAGTTGGTAAATAAATCAAAATATAATTGTTCCAATTTATAACATTTGGATATAATAGACAGCTGATCCAAGAAAACTGAACGTAAGGACCAAAAAAATTAATCTAGAAATTTTTACCACCACAAAAGCAAATTTAAAGTAATCTAATTTTACAAAACTTTTTGATTCAAAAATCAGATAAAATGTATCATACATTTGAAATTAATATGCAGTGTGAAGCATGTGCAGAATCAGATGCGAACCTACCAAGCTCAAAGCTCCCGAAAATGAAAAATAAACGCTCAATTTTTTGGGAAAAGCTGCGTAGTGTCATATAACCCTAGCCAACTTTCTAAGGCTCTTGACTTAACATTTAAAATTGAACACACAAAATACATATTGACAGAATTTTTTTAATCCGACGAGGGTCTTGATACGGTCGGTTCGACTCTGCATACAATGATCAAATCAATAATTTTATCATAATCGTAAATAAAATGAATAAATACATCAATTTCTGTCGGATCGAAAATGTAATCATCATCACAAAATTGAGGATATGATCCATTATTGTAATCAGGCCTAGATTTAATAATAAACATGAATTTAAATGAAAACAATTTTAATTATATTTACAAGGGATTTTACTTAAGCCGTTAATAATTTTTTATGAAACAGGAATTAGGGATGTCAAATTTTGCACTTTTTTTGAAATTCAAAAAATACATCACATTAGGGTTGTTCAAAAAAATAAAAAAAATTTCCATGGGCACACCATATACTTCAAAATGTTTAATAATGTACACGTCATATGCCTAGTGTTTGTTCTCGAAAATTCTCGATAAATTTTAAATATTCTTAAATTTAAAATTACACAATAGGGTGTCCTTTTAACGTTTTTTTATTAAAAAATCTATTTTGCATGTGGATGCCTTTTTTGATTTTGAGCATTTATCACCCAAAAAATGAAATCGGTTAATATTTACTCTAAATATTACACCCCTATATACAAAATATAAAATTAAAATTATAAAAAATATATTTGAACATTTTAAAAAATGTAGTTTGTTATATGAATGCAAAAATAAAATCTTCAAAGAATAAAAATTTTTAATTGTCTATAATGAATTTAAAACAGAATAATTTCAGTAATTAATCCTTCATTACCCTTAGACACCGAAATATCTTATGTGAGATTTTAAAAGTGAAAATATGTTGCATAGAATGTGTAAAATTTTCATTTATATTTTAATTTTAGGTTTTAGAAATTTTTTTTGAATCAAACTTAAATACAACCTTAAAGTTTTAGTTTCTGTAATAAGAAGTGCACACTGTACAGTCATTAAAATCAATATTTGGGGTGCATAGGTCAAAAAAGGTTAAGAACCATTGCTATATGTAATCATAATGCTAAATATTTTACATTTTACTTCAAATTAATTTGCAAAGTAAATATACCTTTTTACGTCAAATTGAAAAAATTTAAAACAGATTTTATTCAAGGGCAATTTAAATTATTTTTATCAAAAATAAACATTTTTGACATTGGCCACTTTCTCAATGTCAAAGTAAATTTTGTGCGGCTGTATCAATGAGTAAAGTAACTTTGCTGTTGAATTGGTGAAAGGTTGTGCACTCCTGATTTTAATATCCATTGGATTGGATAAATTTTAATCCTAGAACTAGTTAACAAAAAAATATAACGAGAACTACCATCGGTAATTATTTTAACCACCAAATTAAAACTACAATTAAAGGTATTGCAATTTATCGTTGTAGTTATAGTAGGGTGTAGTTTTTATATAAAAATTTGAGGACACAGCTAACATGCGTAATGTACTAATAAATATAAAAAATGAATCAATTTTGAATATTACCACAAACCGTGAATCGTGATTGGAACATCATTTTTATTGCAAATTTTACGCGCCTTGAAAATATAAATTAGTACATAAATATGTATACAAAATAACTACAGTGTAGCAATATGTAATTAAATTTTACATCATTTTTGGAATCACTATCAAAATGGCAGAATTTTACTGGTGTTATCATTGCAAAAAGAAACTGATCGAATTCTATGCCATAAATTTGGATGGATAGAATAAGTAAACTTAATATTGTCTGCATTTTCAAATTGATTTTCAAAAAGTGAATATTATAGTTGCTATAACCTTAAATAATATTAAAATTAAAATTATATTACATTAAATAATGATCAATCATGACATAAGTCATGATACTTCAAAAAATTTGACAATTTTAAGTCTAATTTTTCAAAAACATATATTTTTTTTGTAATTTAAAAATTTGAGTTCGCTTTAAAGAAGACTTGGTATTGTTAGTATTGGTATTGTATTCACTATATATATGTATGTATGTACTATGTATACATTATATTGTACCTAGTAAATAATAAATAAAATAAAGATTAAAAGCATGTAATTACCAAAGTACAACTAGAATAGTAGTGATATATATATAATTGGTATATCGTATAGTACAAATCGTATATTACAAATATATTAACACTAGGTTGACTATTATGTACTACGTACAAACAGCACCTAGCTCTGCTGAAGGCACATTTTTATTATACTAAAAAAATAAATTCATGTTGAAAATCTAACTTAAATATCCTACTATTCACTATTATCAATCCTTTAAAGGAGTTTTTCTTAAATTTGTTTCAGGTGGAACCATCATATCACATTACTTTTTACTTCAAAGTGAATTATTCCATCCTAATTTTTTTTTGTTAACGTTTATTTGTACAAAATTGGGGTTCTTTCTTATTCATTAATTACGCTTGTTGTAGACGTAAACCATTTCGTAGAAATAAATTGTATTAGTACTTTTAAATTCTCTTTCATACAAGATAAGATTGGTGAAGAAAGATTTTGATTTCAACATATTTATTTTATTTCAGGTGTGTAGTATACAGCAGGTAACTGTTTTAAATTTTTTTTGTTAAATTTTTAGATAGGATTTAAATTATATATTTAATAATATGACAGTCATAGCTAGATATACACTAACAAAACAAAGCTAATATATCCATTTATTAATTATATTACCTTATTTTTGCTACCTCGTATCTCGGGTACCTGACGTAAACCAATAAAAAAATAATATACATAATAATGCCAGAAAAAACTACATACATGTATATATAATATACATGATATGATGTGGAAAGATTTTTGAAAGTCTATTTTTATTGACTAGTGTTATATAAGGATATATTAACAAATTAAAAAAAATATTAAACGATTAATGCAATAAATTATGTCCAAAACGCATGTAATGAATATAAATTAATGTTTAAATCAATAATTATTAATGAAATTATTATTTAATGAAATTATTTGTATACGATGACATAATAATATACATAATGTATAATATTATATAATAAAAAGTAGAAATATTACTATAATTATTTTGTCATTACAATGTTAAATGAATTTTTATGTTGCAATTGATAAAGTTTGAGTTATACATTGTATATAATTAAACGAAATTATGCTAAATATATCGTTTTAAGTACATGAGATGGGATGAGAAAATGTCGATTTAGTGTTTATTCTCATCCTAAGGAATGCGCCATTTGAATCAATAGTACAAATCAATATTATAGAATATAAAAGCTAAATATAGTAGTTTTTATATTTCAACATATTATTTCACATTTATTCAAGATACATTTTGTTGATTTAATGAAAACTTACTATTTCTTATTATTCTTCGTATTGGTCTGTATGCAATTTATCCAATGTCAAATTGAACCGCCTAACCATTTTAACAGTGACGAGGAATTGTTCAAATACTTAAATTCAATGAAAAAATATTACAAGATTCATTCGAGACCAAGGTTCCATTTTAAAAAAAAATATATATTTTGGAAATTTGTCAACAAAATGTAGATTGTAGTATTAATATAATTGCATATCAACATATTGGTACGTTACTATGTATATCAGAAGTCGGCAACCAGTGGTCCGCGGGCCAAAACTGTCCCACATAATAATTTGAGTGGGCCTTTGAGTAAATATTTAAATTATTTATTTTATAATTTTTTGATATAAAAAAATGGCCTCTGAGATGCAAAAGGTTGCTGACCCCTGAGGTATATTAACGTAATATCTGGCGATACTCTCAAAACAATTCATATGAGATAAATGTTTGAATATATTACATTTGAGAAATAGGCAAATCAAAAATAGGCCTTCACATGATACCGACCTGAAACCTTAAATAATATTACAGAGTTTAAATTCTAAATTATAATTTTAGATATCAATGAAAAAAAGTATTCATATGTAATTAAAAGTAATTAATTTCTGTTGTATTTATTTAATTACTATTGTCAGTGTTAGAAATTGTAATTTGTAATCCATTTTAAAGAATATAAGTTAAATTATTAATGCTTCCAACAGGTGTGTCACGGATGATTTGTAGATGTGCAAAAAATTGGTAATAATTTATTATAAAAACAGATTAAAAGTCTATTACCTTTTAATTAAAAAAATAAATGCCCTATAATTTAAAAAAACGCAATTTCCACTACAGATTGATGTTTAGTAAAATTTTATTTATCGAAAATGAGTACTTCAGCATGAAAAATGCACCCGGTTAAGAACCACTGCTCTATGAGGACTACCAAAATTTTTCTGTAAACCACCAGAAATTCGCTGTGAACCACGTTGAGAAACACTGCTATAGATTGACGAATGTTTATTAAATTACAATTAAATTTTAAGGGTTGTTATTAATCATAGTATTTTTATTTCAATGGTGGAATTCCTAACACTTCATCTGGAATAGCATGTCGATCTGGCATGTCTGGTTCTTTTGGCTAAAATGATAATGTACATAATTTTATTTAAAGTTTGATATAACTGTGAGCACTGCATTGACTTCACAATAACTGTAATTATAATAATTCAATGATATAAGTGGTCCTCAATCTAGTCGCACTGGACCGCAGTGATTCGACGAAAATAAAAAGTAGTCATACTACATCTATTTGTATCTTAATTCGTATTAAATTTTAAAATATTAAATTGTGTTGCTTCTGATATTTTAGACATAATTTTGAGATTATAGCTTTGATTCGTTTCTATTTCATTTCTGCCAAGTCACACAAAAATACTGTTAATATGAGAAAAACTAAGTCAACCTAACAAGCAATGGATTTGTTAAAGTTCTAATTTTAAAAATTCTGTTAAATATACTGTATCATAAATTATTATAATACACAAAAGTATTAGTCTAAACATTTTTGCTAGTTTTTAAATATTAAGGAATCCATGATAATTTATATCATTTAAAGGCCGATAATTCAAAAAAGATTGAGAATCCCTGATCTAAACAGTGGCGTATCAAAAGTCAGTTACTCACTTTTAATGTTTTGTCATTTTTAAAGCCCAATTTTCGAAATTTTATGCAATTATTTGAGGGTCAATATTTGTTTAATTGCTAAGGAACAATGGGTTTAATTCGAATTTTCAAATTCAAATAAATAAATTTAAATATTACAATTATGTGTCCAAAATTATAGTATGTATGCCAAAGAATCCAATACCACATTGTGGTCATCAAAAACAAACTCCAAAATTTTTCGTTAATGTTGACAACTTTTCTTGTACGATAATAGTATCTAAAATTTTAAATTTGCATTTTACAATCAACGAATTTATAAATTCACTCAATTATTATTTGCTGAAAAAAATAGTATAATTTAAATTTTATATAATGCAAAAGGTGGGTAATATTATTATTTATTATTTGAAATATAACATGTGAAATTTATTTTTATTGTGCACTAACAACTATCAAAACAGTAAGTATAGTAAGTAAGTTTGCAATCTCGATTCAATCAATATCAAAGATAATTATTGCGTAATCTATGAAATCTTGATTTCAATAGACGTCATACAACGAAAAACGTTTACATTTTAAATAAAAATAATTGGAAAGTATAATTAATAGTACATAATGAATTAGTAAGAGATATATTATTACATTGTTATATACAACATTGTAATCATAACTCACTTAACGAACGAAATGTACTTGGTCCAGGGTGCTTGTCTTTAAGCTAAATGGTTGGTTATATATAATTGTTGATTTCGTTTCTGCTAAAATAAGAAAGTCATCAATTATGATTTGATTGATGTACATGCGATTAATTTATTTTGAAGTTTTTTAGGATATAAAAATGTATAATAAAAAATGTATACTGGCCTTCATATGAATAGAATGGATCTTTCATAACGTGTAATAATTCTTTTTTCGTAAACATTGATTCATAAATTAATGGATGGCTTTTGATAGCTCCCCATGCTTTATATAAAAATCTAGCACTCGACGCACTCATAAAAAATGTTTTATTTATATTAAAAATCCACTTGGATACTATAGAAATTTTATCGTTGTTTTTAAAAATACAGTCCAGTAGTTCTTGAAGTAAGACAATGGTAACACAAGCCGAAACTAGCAAACTCTTATCTGCTTAAACTTTTTATGTATGTAATATCATTAAAATCATGCGAAAAAACTACACCTGATAAAATAAATAGTATAAATAAAGATTTTTGAGTGTTTGACTAGTGTTATATCATACATCTGAATGCATTCAGTGCCAGAACTGAGAAAATTAGCAAATTTTCCACTAAATGTGACACCCTACCGCACACCCTATTTTTGAATAATGATAAAAAATTCAAAGTTTAATTTTTACGTTTTGGAATGTAGATATGAAAACCACATCAAAGGATTAAGAAAAAATGGAAATTAAAGAATATACGTAATTTTTATTAATCAGTGAATATGTCTAAATACATTAAGCTACATGATTAAATAATAATTATTAAAATAATTATAAAAATTTCCATAAAATTGACGATATTTTTTTGACGGGAGCTTGAAAATAGAAAATTGCATTTATCAGTATCGCAGCATTGTTCACATGTCTAAATAATATGAATAAAATTTATTACTTTATCAAATATCAATGAAAGATCCGGATAAATTAACTTGATACAGTAAACTCTCTGTATGAACAGTTTTGAATATTTTTATAGTTTAGTCAATTTTCTGCACTAATGTACCAACCATTTTCATTATGCACTAAACTAAAGTGGCCACAAAAATACGTACTACAGTCCGACCCCGGTTTGGGGCGAACCTCAGCAGCGGGGCACTTTTTAAATATTTTATTAGTTTCATAGTATTATGACTATTTCCTATAAATAAGTGTCAAATAAACTTCGTTTTGGGGAACTTTATTTTTTTAAAAAAAAATTTTAAATGAAAATGGTGAACGATAAATTAAATTATGACTAGAGCCATTCATAGAGCATAATGACTAGGTTACGCAAGATTTTGATTACACTGCCCAACACCAAAAACATGCAAGGATGATGAATACATCATCTTT
>LWCA01001227.1:0-11022 GCA_001642005.1 Intoshia linei | reverse complement strand
AAAATTAATTTTTAACTAATTATTTTATTAATGTAATTAAAAAAAACTGAAAATAACTCTGTGCATCCCAAAAATTGATTATGCACCCACGGTTAATAACCACTGATGTAATATGGTAATTTTAGAAAGATGGTTTAACACTTTTTATAATATAATATACCAACTAATTTAAATATTACATAAATTATGCAAGTGTCATATAACTAGTGTGACCATAAATACGTTTTACTGTGAAATCTCTTTATGCGCAAACGATTTTAAATTAAAAATTGCAATATCGAATAAATTGCTTTATCGAATAACAAATAAGTGTGATAAGTGTCATAAAAAATGACTTGTAATAAAATGTAACTAAAATATAAAATATTCTACATATAAAATATAAATAAATATATATACAAATTTACAATTTAATTTATATATTTGCGAATAGAGAATAAATGTGTTGTATGATCAGAATCAAATCAGAAAAAAATGTAGCTTTTTTATAAAGAAAATTGCAATTTTGAATGACAAAATAAATAAATCATTATTAACAAAACATTTCAAAAAGTTATCTACCAAACTTGTCTTTACTAACGAAACTTAACTGTACTATAAAAAATGTGTAGATATTACAAAACGTGATATATTTACTTTATATAAACTTTTCCATGGATAAGTTTCACTGTATATACATTAGGGCTGTTCAGAAACAAAAATTAGCACATGAGCAGAGAGTATGCTGATATATGAAAAATAATATGCCGTTATTAAAAATTCTCAATTCTCAAAAAACATTAAGCGGAATTCCATTAATAACTTAATAATACTATATAATAAGTGATACTTATTTTTAACTTAGTCGTTAATTAGCGTAATATTATAATTCATTTGGTTACATATATTATAAATTTTAGATTATTTTTTAGTTACAAAAATTTAGTTTTATATTGAACTTTAAACAACATAATTTTATATATTATCAATCGGCATGCATATCGAGCCTCACTTCCATATTACTGAAATAAAATGATTAATATAATAAACCAAAATCAATGACAAATATAAATGGAAAAACTAAATAAAACCAGACAATTGTTAAAATTACACAATTAGCACTTTTAACAATTTGACGAATAAACAAATCTAAGATTTATAATTCTTCAATAACTTAAAATTGGGAGAAACAACATTAAAGGAATGCTTGATCATTTCGTCAGATAATGATAGTTAACATTAAGAGGTTGAAAAAGATTAGACAATTATTGGTGAATTAATAAACTAATTTCATTTTTATAATAACAGAATTATTCGTTTCAATTTTAAATTACTTTGAATTTCAACACCATTAATAATTTTTTCCATGATTAATCATAAAATATATATTTTTTGAAGATAATAAAGTATTTTCGTTATTTTTTGTGATTTAAATTAATTTAAACGCAGAAACTAATAATACAAAAAAACTACACTCACCTGTCACGAATCTGCGTCACATTTTACATATCGTCATACAATTTTTATAAAAATTAATCGATTAGAATAAATACAGTTTAATTTTTTAGCTCGGCTTCTAGAGAGTTTATATTACTTTTTTTCATTAAAATGTATTTAAAACGTAAATAACCCAATTTAATAATTACACACACAAACTTGCACAGTTATTATTTTTGTAATTATAAATTTTGGAATTTTTATATTTGACCAATATTACAAAAACCCCTTTTTATGGAAAAAACACTCTGTGAAGTTAAATATTCATTTTTTCACTCCAAATTTGGTATATGTCTTAGTGAGTCGTACATTCATCGTATCCAAGTTTAAAATAAAATCATTGGCACCGTTTAAGAAAAAGGGGGAAAAGCGCGAGAAAACCTTAAAAAGTAAAATAGCTTAATGTTTTTACGGTACATTTTTCTAAAAATATATTTTATAGGGGTTTTCAAGTACCCTCTTTACCGTGGTATAGGGTATTTATAGCAAAAATCAATTTTTGTAAAAAAAGAACAGCCCTAATATACATTAAAATATTATTTTAAAACTAAATAAAGTTATTATAAAGTTAAATTAAGGATTAATGATATGACGATGTCATTACATCTTCCCTTTCAAATATTATACATTCATCAAAAAATTAAGTGAAATAATTAAATTATTTTAATAAGTCTTTGTAGCCATTTTTTTTCTAATCTTCAATATTATATACCTTCTAAAATAAACATTTTTAATTTATTCATATATTAATATACTAACATTTAATGTAAATAAAATTTACTTGCTTTATGAATATAATTAATTCATATAATGTAAAACATTAGTTATCCAGAAAAATAATTACTTCCTAGATAAGTATATAATTATAATAATCATTATTATTGATATTTAGAATCAATATTTAGCTTATTTAAGATAAGAATCTTATTTAACATTTTTGTCAATCTGTTCATCATTAATGATGTAAAATTAACTATTTTAACAATTTGGCCATAAAATGCCAGCTATCCATCCCTGACTTTTCATCTTTTCATTTATACCTATCATATCATATTATTATACGATTTGAATATTTCGTTGTTTTACAAATTTTAATATCATCCTTATTTATTATGTTTATTATAAAAATAAAAGGCAGTACAATATATAAATTGATCAATTTTATTTATAATATAAATACATTTCAGTGACAACGTTTGCTAGCATGATAAATTAAACTACATACATTATTGCAAATAATACATATCTTACCAACTATAATGTAATTTTGCTTCAGAGAAAGGATGATTATACAAGTCATTTAGGTATCCTGTTGCAATTATTAATTTTATAACATTGGTTAATGTTGGAAAGACCACAAAAATATTTGAAAAGCAAATTTACAACAAGCGTAAATGTGGAAATTTTTAAATATTAATAAAAATACTTCCTAAATTATAATTTAATTATATAGACATTGGAAAGTGTCCAATCGAAATTAATTTGCTATTTTCAATAATTTTACAATGTGGAAATTCATCGTTTAAAAGTATACATGTTCCCGTTCGTTTGGAGTCTAATCTACTGTAAATAATTGTGTAAATAATCCAATTAAAGTATGCATTAAACTAGATTTGAATGGGACGTTAAGATGTGTAAAAGTATGGAAAAGTACATTTTTTGGTATATATAAATTAATATTTACCAACTAATTTTATATTTTTTGAGTGTTAGAGTTAATATAATGAATATAATAATAGTACATCTGTTCAAGGTGAATTTCAGCAAATTCAGATTAACTTTAAAAACTGATAAACTAATATTCACCCCATTCACTTTACATATTTAAATTGAATATGCCATTAGCCATATTCAATATCAAATTTTTATTTTAATTAGTAATTACAAACTGAAGTAATATTATGAATGAATAAAATAAAATTTCTAAAAGTCATATTTATAATTTTAATATACGAACTATTGTATAATATAAGAAGATAATTTTTTATTTTTACATGCATGTAATTGCATATAATATATAATGCAATAAATTATATACTCACTAGAATAACAATTATATTAAAATATTATGGTAAATATGTATATAGAAATGAATATGTCCAAATACAGTTTTAATAATCACTATTTATTAAAATTTACAGGCTAAATGATGTAAAAATAATGGGAACAGATAAATCAGTTGTATAAAATAATATTTATAAATGCGAGCATAGTTACAATTTGAATATCTGTGTGTTTACCTATTATTTAAAAAATGACAATCTTAAAATTTAAAAATCCCAATTTAGAATAGATTTTTTCACATATTATGTTTATATCTATGTTTTATTCTCCAAAAGTGAATGCATCAGGGTTAAAAACCTAAATTACAATTTTTTTTAAAATTAAAAAAAAAATAAATACAGTAAACTCTC
The DNA here is from genome assembly GCA_001642005.1 of Intoshia linei. NCBI lineage: Eukaryota > Metazoa > Orthonectida > Rhopaluridae > Intoshia > Intoshia linei. The sequence continues at coordinate 7,132 of LWCA01001227.1, read as the reverse complement.
GAAAAGTGACCACTTTTTGGACAAGTTGTCACCTTTATGGAGATATAATATTAAATGTACGAAATATATGGCGATCAATAAATCTACGAATTTTATTAATTAACCCAAATCTGAAAATATATTAGAAATTTTTAAAAAAATGGCTAGAACTTTAAATTTTAACCTTTCCTTAACCTTCTTTTAACCTAGAATTTTTTGATATAAAAAAGTGTCTCACGAGATGTAAAGTTTCTAACCCCTGGTATGGATACACAAACAAACGAAATTTGAATATTATAATAAAAAAATATAAGTAAAATACAAATGTATATATTTATCTCAGTATTATCAGTGATAATTGATCACTATAATTTAATATAATTAATAATTATTAAATTATTACCACTTTTAACTAAATAAATAAATGAATGGTTCCCAAAATGGGTGCAAAAAATAATTTTATTTATTTTGTATTCTTAATCAAATTCGTTTACACGCGGGGTGGCCAACCTATGGCACATGCGCCACACGTGGCGCGATGCGTCATTCAAGGTAGCGCATTGGCAATTTTGATAAAATTAAATTTATATTTTGAGATAACTGAAAATTAATTTTTAAATTGATAGTAAGATTCATTTCTTTCGGTAATCAGTAGTAGTAGAAAAATAATTGAACTTTTTCCAATGGAAATCTACTGGATCTACTGGCAATCCGTTCACCTTATATTTTTTAACACGTAACTACTCGAGTGGGGTAGAAAATTACCTCACAAATATATTCTAACGTTCATATCAAAATGTCAAATGTGGATAAAAATAATAACTACACAATAAATATAATTGTTTTATGATGAAATATGAGCTGAACAGTGCTTAAATCATGAATTGTAACTATACGTTTGACTATTATGTATGACTATATGTGTGGCTATTGAATTTTCTAAATTTTTTTTCACTTATACACAAAATTTAAGAAATTCAATTATTGATAAAAATCGAACTAAGACAACTAAAATGAAAATTAAAACAGTAAGATGTTTAGTTAAAAACGGTGATTAATACAATACTCTGTACACCATGACAATTCACTATAACACTGTTTTTAAAAAAAAGTAAAATGATAATATAATTTTACTATAAGATTTGTAATCGTTTATTTAAAATGTTAAACGCACAGCGAATATCTATTTTTAGTCGTTTTTGATTATGTTATAGAGTTTGTTTTTTAAAAATACACACAGTTAGTACTAACCATTCATCAAATTCTAAAATTTTCGAAAAAATGTGACACCCTCATACCCATGTACAGACAAATATAGCTACTATTTTAATTGCGAATTTTATCAAATTATTGAATGGTTACGAAAAATAGTGATAAAATTTAAACAGGCAAATTTCGTCAAATTTATTTTTGAATTTGATTATAACTCCAAATCTCCAGTTTTTGACACCCATTAGGGTTACATATTTGTATAGTTCAATATCTTCAACTATCAAATTCAGAAATTTTGAATTTTACATTGAGACGTAATATAAATTCACGTATTGGCTCAGAGATTTGTTTTGAGTTGAATATTTTAGCGAACTGTAAAAATCGCAATCGAGAAAAAAATCGTAAATATGTTTTGAATTCGAGCGGCCATGGTTTTTTTTATTTTTGAAAAAATTTTTCCGTCAGCGATGCTAAGATTATTCAAAAGATAATAGAAATAATTAGCGTCGTCGGTTACAGAGTAAAATTGGCGAGTTCTTATTTCGTCATTATAATTCTATCCTGGAATTTTTTTTTAAATAGTTTTGTATTCATTGTGCAAGATTGATTTTTTATAATTAATCTTCAAATGATAAAACTAGAATTTTAATTTGAGATGGATCGCATGTATTAATACAAATTTAGAATTCATTGTTAATTATCATTATTTAATAAGCATGCTTTTAATCATGTCACTGATCTACATATATGTAGATCTATATGGAGTTTAAGTCTGAAAATGATAAACTATTCAATNTATTTCACATATTTTGTTTTAATAAAATATTTCGGAAAAAAAATATATGAATACTAAAATGCATTTTTGACCGTGAAGTCGTCACTTAATTAAATTGAAATTTTTTGAAATTCTATGGCTGTTTTCATTAAAAAAAAAAAGGGTAATTTGAGGTTTTGGCCCTGAAGATATATTTTTTTAAACTAAAATTGATGATTTTAAAATCCGTATTAGAGTATATATTGTTTTCAATTCTCCAACTCGTTTGATTTTCAAAAAAAAAAGATAATTGGAGTTTTTGACTTGAAAAATGTGAGTTTGGGAGGTTGAAATTTATTTTGCTAACACCTCTGGAAAAAACTGTAATTGAAATGTGGCCTTTATAAAATTCTAAGACTGATAGTTATTGAAATAAACGGTAACACACACAGAGACACACACAAACAAATATTGCGTAGCATATTATATAAATAAGGATTACTTACATAATAATGTACTGTTTATAATAATACTTAATAAGTTAGAATTCAGTATTCTATATATTCTCATTTAGTATTGACTGTTTCTTATCTAATATGAAATTATTTTCATTTTGTATCTGAAATGATATAAGGCTTATAATAAATAATAATTATAATAATCAATGCTTATATAGGCATATAGTTCACAATTAATTATAACATACAAAAAAGAGATAATTATGTGATATGAATAAATTGTAATATCAAGTAACGTTAATCAATTAAAATGATTAACATTAAGTTTATGTAAGAAATTCAAAGGTTAAAAAAATTTGAATTTAAATCTTTTTTTCCAGTAAATTTAATGTTTGCTGCGGGAAAATTGAAAACTAACTGTATACCATTTCACTTAGAGTCGTGTAGATCAATTTTTTTTATTTTTTGTACCACAAAAATACTATTTTATTTTAAATTTTTAGCTATTCCGTGCAGGAACAGGTACATTGTGAATAATGTATTTTTCATATAAATGTGAGACCTTACAACACAGATAGTGTTAATATATAATTACATAATATTATAGTAATTAAAATGTAATGTCAACGATATTAAATGAAAACCTTCCTGTTTCTTTACAGTTTTAGCTAAAAATAATCACTTAGTAACATACATATATTATATGTGTATTCCATTAATGTTATATATATAACATTAATGGAATACACCATTAATTTTTCTTTTTAAAGTTATTATCCCAAGTTCCTTCAGTTCATAATTGTGCCAAACGCATCTTATGATTTACGAATGTAACAATTCAAATAATATATTTAAATTTCATTTATTTATTTAGTTTTATAGACGGTTTATGAATATTTTTATTTCTATTGAAACACCCATTTGATTTTTAAATTTAAAAATTGTATTTTTAGTCATTTCAAAAAATTTGATATTGAATTTAAAAATGGTATTTCATTGACTTCAAAAATTAACAGTTAATGATAAAATAAACATACCACTGCATACTACCAGAATAGAAAACAAAATTAATGATATGGTAAAACGTATAGACATCATTTTATACTTTTCTGTTGCAAAATATATAGGATACGTTTATTTAATATGAAGTTGTAGAATGTTTATTTATGTCAGTAAACCATTTATGATAATATACTAAATGAGGCTAGTCTGTTTAATCAACATTATCAATTACAGTTCATGTCACCATTTTAATAATCAATGATAGTTAGATTTAGTATTTAAATCTATTATATATGGATAATATTGGTTGATAATATATTAAAAATTATTTTTCATCGGAAATGCGTGGATTTCTCGGTTGAACTTTTGTATTTATATCAACTGGAATAAGCTTTATCAAATTAATTTTTTTTTTTATTTTCGGACTGTTAATTATTTCACATTTTTTGTTTTAATAAAATATCTCGGAAAAAAATATATTAATACTAAAATACTTTTTTGACCATGAAGTCGTTACTTATTCGGATTGAAATTTTTTATGCGTGTTAACAGGATACAACTGTACCATCTGTAAATTTTTTTAAATTCTAGGGCTGTTGTCTTGAAAAAAGAAGGGTAATTTGTGGTTTTGGCCCTGAAGATATAGTTTTTTTAAATTTAAATTTATGATAATGTTTATGATTATAAAATTCATATCAGCGTATATTTTTTTAAATTCTCCAACTTGTTTGATTTTCAAAAAAAAGGACAATTTGGGTTTTTGACCCATAAGATGTGAGTTTAGGAGGTTGATGTAGATCTATATGGAGTTTAAGTCTGAAAATGATAAACTATTCAATTTGGAATATTTAATAATGTAAATATTATATAATATATACATATACAAATTCACGGCGGGCCGCACTTAAATTTTAAATGAGCCGTATACGGCCCTCTGGACCCAAGTTTGACATGGCTGTAGTAAAGATTTTCAAAAAAAAGGACAATTTGGGTTTTTGACCCATAAGATGTGAGTTTAGGAGGTTGAAATTTAGTTTGCGAGCACTCCCGAAAAAATTGTAATTGAAATGTGGGCTTTATAAAATTCTAAGACGGGTAACTCTGAGTATTTGGTTTCTAATCTTAAAAAATTAGACAAGTGATATGGTGTAGTTTTTTCGACGAATCATAGACATCGTGGAGATGTATTTTTAAAATTTTTCCAAAAAAACAATGATGCAGTTTATTATATTAATATTTTGGGTCTCATGAAAGAACTTAACGTTTTATATATATCAAGTGACTCTTCATCGATTCATCAACCATAAATGTGAAGTGTTGTCTAATTTATCATAAAAATCAATATAAAACTATACCTCTTTTATACTCAATAACTATGACCAAATCATACGCAAATCTGAAAATAATATTCTCGTTAATTAATTATTCACAGCATTAATGGTCTCTTTCCTGCGATTTAAAGGTTTTAAACATTGTGTGTCGGTTTCAAAGTGGATATATTAAATATCAGTGCTTCCTATGTCATTTTGACTCACGAAAATCATCATACCATTATTTAAAATATATATGGCATAACCGGCAGAGTAAGGATACTAATAAATATAATATACATGCTCTATTAATAAATAAAAACAAAATAATTTTACCACCACTTCATATAAAACTTGGATTGGTTAAACAATTTTTATGTGAATTGAATAGACAATACAATAACAATGGATTACCAAAGGTATTACCATCATTAAAAAAAATTTCCTAATCTCAGCGTAAGTAATTTAATTTAACACTAAGTAATTTACTTTTACATGATTTTCACGTTTTATATTAGTATTTCTAAGCCTCTATGTTTTAAAAACCACTTTATGTTACTGAAAATGTCTATAATATATAATAAATGTATATAATTTTCATGGACCCCCAAAAAAGTGCTGTAGACCCTAAGGGGTCCACATAGACCCCGTTGAGAATGGCTGTTCTAGAGAGTGTATTAATAATAAACTAATAATAATAAGTGCTGTAAAGTAAAGTTTAATAATTAGAGTTCATTAGCATTTCTTGTCGGCAAAATAAATGTTCGGCGCAGTGCACAAGTTTTTTATCGTTGAAGTATCCATTTGACAGGTTAGGCTCAAGTTTAGTTTAACGCAAAATTGAATACCAATTAAATAATCTTTACCTTGCTATATCAAAAATAAAAATAAATATGTACGTATAACAGAAAAACATAGTACAATAATTCATAATTAGTAGTTATTCAAAATATCTTAACTGGCAATGGGATTAATTATAATTAGGATATATAATTATATATCTTGTAATTGGTTCATATTCAATTCTATTTATATCTTGTCATCCATTGCGTTTGTTTGCAATGGCTAGTATATCGCTACTTAGAGCGGAAATGGATCATGATTTAAAGATTAATATCAGCGAAAAATTTAAGTTACTTAACGGGTATGACCGGGAAAATGTCGGCCCGTCTCAATCTAATCTGAATAATTTATTGTACCGTTGTATTTAAATTATAAAATGTAATTACAAGCTTTTGGCATAGTAATACCGCATTAGAGGGCAATGCGGCAGTGAGTTGAATTATCTAAATATATGCAAATTTAACCAATATTTGAATTAATATGTACCGTGTAAGTAGATGTGCATTTTGGAGTAATTCCGGCTGAGTTCAATTTTCTAATAATCAAATGTACATTTATGGGTTTATAGTTTATTATTAACGTGTGTCCTCAAACAACGTTTTTAATTAAATTAATTAATTATTACTGCAAACGTAATCCGAAACATAAAATTTTTTTATTTACACGAACATGTAAAAAGAGTTGATGAAAGAAAATTATTTCGTTAAGTAATGACAAAATGAAATTATATTTTATATCTTCTATTTTTGTTGATAATAAAAATATAATTTATGTAATTTGACTCATTTAAAAAAAAATTAATTAATCTATTAATATAATTTAAAAAAATTGACAATAATTCTGTGCAACCAAAAATTCATTATGCACCCGGTTCAGAACCACTATCGTAAGATACATATATTGCCGATTCAAATTATATTAATATATATTTTTTTTCAATAAATCCATCAAATTAAAGAGAATTGACCACTTGAAAGTCAACAGTTCAAATAAAAATATTTATATAATCCATAAACTGTGTATATAAAGTTCACGTTTAAACTGGAGATATTGAGAAGGAATACAGTATTATAAAATGAAAAATCATACCCCAAAACATTGAGATCTTTATACAAACCAATCGAAAATGCAAAATATTTGTGCATTGTATTTAAAGCTCTTAATTTTACTGCACATTTTCCGTGTTTGTCCCATTCATCTCTCTAATATTAATTTATTTTAAATATACATATTAACACATTCTAATTTACATAATTTTTTTTATTTTAAGATTTATAATGGTGACTAAAAAGAGACAATACACACTTTTAAGGGATTGTAATGAATTGACACTACGTTAATAAAACCAAACGTTGCAACGTTTCATAATGAATGTCTTCAATGTTTCGTGGTTTCAAAGGATTACAGTATAAATAAAAGTTTTGCACTGTCTAAATATTTTTAAACTTTCCAAAATTAAGATTTCACAAAACAATTGATAATAAAATTAACTTATTACTAGGGCGATTATTTTTTAACTAGGCAAATTTTGATATGTTCATACGCATCAAATTACAATCACAATGATAATAATT